>WNWK01031726.1:0-22487 GCA_009830355.1 Cherax destructor
AGCTCTATACATCACTAGTGAGGCCTCATTTGGATTATGCAGCTCAGTTTTGGTCTCCTTACTACAGGATGGATATAGATTCATTGGAGAACATACAAAGAAGAATGACTAAAATGATTTACAGTATAAGAAATCTCCCGTATGAAGATAGACTTAGAGCGTTGAATCTCCACTCTCTGGAGAGACGTAGAATGAGGGAGATATCATCGAGGTGTATAAGTGGATGATGGGCATAAACAAAGGAGATATTAATAAAATACTGAGGATATCGAACCAAGTAAGAACCAGAAATAACGGATTTAAATTGGATAAATTTAGATTTAGAAAGGACATAGGCAAGTACTGGTTTTCGAACAGAGTTGTAGATGCGTGGAACAATCTTCCGAGTACTGTGATAGAGGCTAGGACCTTGGGTGGCTTTAAAAAGAGATTGGACAAATATATGAGTGGGAGGGGCTGGGTCTGATTGGTGTCGTGAGTACGGGAATAAATTCTTAGGTAGTGGTGGTTTTGATATGGACCTGCCTTGTATGGGCCAGTAGGCCTTCTGCAGTGTTCCTCAATTCTTATGTTCTTATGTAAAAGGACACAAATGCAACTAATGAGACATTTTATTGTGGCAACGTTTCGCTCTCCATGAGCTTTGTCAAGCCGGCTTGACAAAGCTCCTGGAGAGCGAAACGTTGCCACAATAAAATGTCTCATTAGTTGCATTTGTGTCCTTTCACTTAACATATTGTGGGTAATTCTACCAATATTAATACATAGCTGAACCTATTGCCAAGAAACTTCTTCAACGCTATCCCACCTAGAACTCAAGAATGGAACACTGCAGGTCCTTTAAGTCACACAAGGTTTTAAACTATCACACTACTTTTAAGACTGTCACATGCAGCTTTCTCTACCTGACCCAGTTGCCTGTTGACTACTGCTTGTGAGGTGTTTCTACAAGTATAAGATCTCAGCTCCTGCTGCATGTTGACTACTGCTTGTGAGGTGTTGCTACAAGTATAAGACCTCAGCTCCTGCTGCATGTTGACTACTGCTTGTGAGGTGTTGCTACAAGTATAAGATCTCAGCTCCTGCTGCATGTTGACTACTGCTTGTGAGGTGTTGCTACAAGTATAAGATCTCAGCTCCTGCTGCATGTTGACTACTGCTTGTGAGGTGTTTCTACAAGTATAAGATCTCAGCTCCTGCTGCATGTTGACTACTGCTTGTGAGGTGTTGCTACAAGTATAAGATCTCAGCTCCTGCTGCATGTTGACTACTGCTTGTGTGGTGTTGCTACAAGTATAAGACCTCAACACTGCTCCTTGTAGACTACTTGCGCTGCTACATCTCTGCTCTTCACAAACATCTTCGTCACGATGTTTAATTTTGACTTGTATGACATATTGTTTTATAAGGTGATATTGCTGTTGCTAATCACTCTTGGAGTTCAATTCATCCTCAAGTTTAACTCACAAAACAATGGAAGGTAAATTATACCACTAAATTTTTAATCGTCTGAGATCAGTCTTTTTGAATTTCTATTAATTCTATCAAAAACTTTAGTAATTTATTAATTAAATCACTTGCTCTAAATGACATAATGACTTTGATAGATGGAATAACTAGAAACATCATTTCTAGGTTAAGTAAAATAATAAATACAGTTTATATCAAGTTACTGGAATATCATCTACTTTTATTTAAGTGTCTATGTCTGAGTAATATTTTTTTCCGTACAGAAGAGGGCGCCGAGAAGGTCGCTGTAAGAGGCGGAGAGAAACTCACATTCACTACAAACATTCTCGTTAATTTCCTCCAGAAACTCTTGTAAAGTCTCTTCACTCACTGTAAATTTATCTTCCACATTATACATGGTGGATGGTTTTTAATTATTATAGCTGTAAATGAGTATCAATAAAAAAATTATACCCAGTTATGTTTTATTTCATACAAGTCAGTGTTTTATTGATTCTAGAGAAATAGTTCTAAAGTTCCTGAAGAATTCAATTTAACTAATATTACTGTCACGAGGGACATGGTTATCAAACAGATAGATAAACTGAAGCAAAATAAGTCCCCGGGACCCGACGAGTTGTTTTCCAGGGTACTTAAATAATGCAAAATGGAACTTAGTCAGCCATTAACGAATGTGTTTAATACGTCCATCCTAACTGGTGTTGTGCCAGAGATGTGGAAGTTAGCTAATGTAGTTCCTATATTCAAATCAGGGGATAAGTCAATTCCATCAAATTACCGTCCAATAAGCCCCACATCTATAGTAGGCAAATTATTAGAATCGATTATAGCTGCTATTATTAGAAGTCACCTTGAAGAACATAATTTGATTAATGAATCTCAGCATGGGTTCACGAGAGGTCGTTCCTGCCTGACAAATTTACTGACGTTTTTCAATAAAACATTTGTAATAATATTGGTAGAATTACCGACAATATGTTAAGTAAAAGGACACAAATGCAACTAATGTGACATTTTATTGTGGCAACGTTTCGCTCTCCAGGAGCTTGAAAAAGCTCCTGGAGAGCGAAACGTTGCCACAATAAAATGTCACATTAGTTGCATTTGTGTCCTTTTACTTAACAATAAAACATTTGAGGCAGTAGACAGTGATAAAAAATATATAGTTTACTTGGATTTCAGTAAGGCCTTCGATAGAGTACCTCACAAGAGACTCTTAAGAAAGGTGGCAGCTCATGGTATAGGAGGTAAAGTTCTAGCATGGATAGAGACATGGCTTACCAATAGAAAGTAGAGTGTTTCCACTAATGGGGTCAAATCTGAATGGGGATTAGTCACTAGTGGTGTTCCACAAGGATCAGTTTTAGGCCCATTGTTGTTCATAATTTACATAAATGACCTTGATGAAGGAATTGCAAGTGACATGAGTAAATTTGCTGATGATACAAAAATAGGCCGTATGATTCATTCTGAGGAGGATACCAGTGAACTCCAGGAGGATTTGGACAAATTAATGTCTTGGTCTGAAAAGTGGCAGATGAAGTTCAATGTGGACAAGTGTAAGGTACTAGTCCTTGGTAATGAAAATATCCCTCGAATTTATAAACTAGGTGAAGTAGAGCTTGATCATACAGAATGAGTCATTGTAAGCAAAAATCTAAAGCCAAGACAACAGCGCCTAAGTGTGCGCAATAAGGCTAACAGATTACTAGGATTTATTTCAAGAAGTATAAGCAACAGAAGTCCAAAAGTTATTTTACAACTCTATACATCACTAGTGAGACCTCATTTGGATTATGCAGCTCAGTTTTGGTCTCCTTACTACAGGATGCATATAGATTCATTGGAGAACATACAAAGAAGAATGACTAAAATGATTTACAGTATAAGAAATCTCCCGTATGAAGATAGACTTAGAGCGTTGAATCTCCACTCTCTGGGGAGACGTAGAATGAGGGGAGATATAATCGAGGTGTACAAGTGGATGATGGGCATAAACAAAGGAGATATTAATAAAATACTGAGGATATCGAACCAAGTAAGAACCAGAAAGAACGGATTTAAATTGGATAAATTTAGATTTAGAAAGGACATAGGCAAGTACTTGTTTTCGAACAGAGTTGTAGATGCGTGGAACAATCTTCCGAGTACTGTGATAGAGGCTAGGACCTTGGGTGGCTTTAAAAAGAGTTTTTTTTTTTATTATTAAAAGTACATGATATACAAAGACTGTCACAATACATTGTACATACAGAAAGCATTCAAGGTACATACAAAGGAAACAGTTGTCTATCGACTTGTTCCACAAAACCCAAGACCCGTGGAACTCAGAAACTTTATAAACATTATATATAATAAAAACAACAGTCATGTACAATACTAGTGATGATACAAACTTAGCCAAAATTTAATTTACGTTGACCACATTATCAAGAAAACCCCTACATACAATACAACACAAAATATCCGCCCTCCCCCGAAAGGCGAGGCATCAAAAACAGCTTATTGTCGCAAGACATTAACACAAAGGTTTTAGGGAAAGAACAAAATTCCATACATAGCATTGATTATGTAAAATTTAATGATAAGGGCTCTATAATACCTGCTTTCACTTAGCAAAAAGGAGACCCCAACATAAGTACAAGAACAACACAAGAGACAATAATCATCAACAACACAAGAGACTAAACACTTCCCACAGCACATAACACTATGCTACGTAAAACCTCTGGTGTAACCCCCAGCACAATCAACACAATAAACTTTTTAATATTTATATGTATAATTAAACACAAAATTTAGTACTAAAAACACTGGCAACACAATATACAATACTTCATAGCTTGAAGAAATAAAAGTACAGAAAGTTGATTCACACGCCCGTACACAATTGCAAATACAACAAAATTTTATATTTGAAATCACAAGAGTATATGCTAATAAAATGAAAACACAAACCTATTGCCTTTTTTTTTTTTCTTCCTTTTTCCTTTACACCAACATAACATACAGTAAACCCATAACATCGTGACGTTAACCCATTAAGTGAACAGTGTTGTCCAAATGAACCCCCAAAATTACAAGTAACATCAACACTGGTACACACAACGAAAGAATTACATAACAGCGAATTATAGTCTAGGAAGCAGTGCTTTTGCTTAAACTCTGTACAATCTTTAATTGAGACAACATACAAATCATGTCATGTTACAACCAATAACTCCAAACCCCTTGCCAGACAAAACCCGGCACTGAAATAAACACTTCCTAATAATGTTCATTATGCAAATAAGGACATCATTACACCACCAAATACCGTGACCGTAGTCTACGGGTCCCACCATACCAGAATTCATTACTAACCTATTCATACGATATACCGGAAGGGCGTTGCAAACCAAGAGCCTTGCAACCCCCCCCCCCCGGGCAAACCTTTGCTCCTGCACCGTCATTAAAACAAACCCTATACGCTTAAAGGTAACCAAAAGAAAAGGGAAAAAAAAAAACACACACATACCACACACAAACCCCTGCTACCCAACCTCTATGCCCTGAGTCAACCGTCATCCCCTGCCCCAAAAAGTAGGGCAAAGTCCCCCGTCTACCCTAACCCCCTTTTTTTTTTTTTTTTTTTTAAACAGCAAGCATACAAAACCCTACCCCAGCCTACAAAAGAAACAGCCACCAGCATCCAAGCAAAACGTATGAATAGTCAAGCCTCCTTCCAACCCAAAACTACCCCAAAAGTTCCCCAATCCTTAACTCCCTATATGAATGATTAAAAGCAGTATCCCAAGCTCTCCCATACGCCATTCTATTTCTGCACTTTGTCCTATAAACACATGCCGAAAGAGCCCTAACCCTTTCCCCTGCACCCAAATCCCGGAATCTCCATGTTCCACACACAAAGTCCACAAGACAGTACAGGAGGCTCTTTGCATCCTATTATTAAAACCCCTAAGGTCCAAAAACATAGCTCTCAAAATCGAGATACCCCCTCCCCCCAAAAGGCAAAGCGCCCTCCCAATCCACTCCCTCACTGGCCCCCAAGGTTTCACAAAAATACACCTCATGCAGCGTGGTATCCAGATCCCCACATCTTACACACGCACCATCTTTCACTAAACCCATTCTCAATAAAGACGCCTTAGATGCCATGGCACCATGTAAAAATCTATACATGAACTCTCGATCCCTTGACCTCAGCCGCAACCCCTTTAACCCCACCCCCAGATCTCTGCCCAACCATACATGGGAAAAATACTCACATTCTATCACCGGGCGAGATCCCCCCAGACTACCCAGCCTACCAACCGAGAGGTTCTGCGGGTGTGACATCACCAACAAACTCCTCAAGATGTCCTTACAATACCCCAGAGCCCTGTCCTCCCACCATTCGCTCCTCTCCCGAAGTACCCCCCCACACCCTCTTCCCCATTCCTACCCAAACCTCCCCGTCGCACCAAACATCTTCTAAGGTACAAGCACAACAATCTGCGTTCTAACCAGATTAATCCCAAGCCCCCCAAATTCACCCTGTTACGCACAACATCACACCCTAACCAATGCCTCCCACCAGCCCACACATACTTAAATACCATCCGTTCCAAAACATCCACATCTGCCTGCAACAAAGGAAATATGGCGGCTACATACCACAGCTTACTATAAACCATACTATTCACTATTATCACCCTCTGCCGTAATGTCATCGCCTTTGCTCTCCAAACCTGCAGCCGATCCGTCGCCCCCTGCACGACCCTATGTGAATTCATTTCTCTTGCCAGACGATGGTCCTTCGTAAATTCAACCCAACATATCTTTACGTTATCTACGATGTGCCAGCCCTGACCTCTGCCCAACGTCCCTCCCACCCACGTACCTACCTCCATTAATTTTGTCTTGCTATCATTTATACTCATCCCCGTCGCTCCACAAAACACACACATGATGCCCCCCAACGTTTACCAACCCTTGCTCCGAACCCACGAGCACCGTGGTATCATCCATGTACCCCACGATGCCCGTGCGTTCCTCTGCCTCTACGGCATTCATCCACACACCTACCTCAACTAATCTGTAAAATGGGTCCTGTAAACATGCAAATAATATCTGCGAGAGGGGACAACCCTGTCGCAGACCCCTACCCATAGTAACCAATCCCCCCAATCTTCCATTCACCTGTACCCTGACACACGCTCCCCCATACATCATCTCTACCCACTTCACAATTTCCTCCCCAAAACCCTGCTTTCTCATTACATCATACAGAACATTCCTTTCCACACTATCATACGCCCCCTTCCAGTCCAAAGCTAAAATCCCTCCCATCCCATATGCGACGTAATCTTTAATACGCTCACGACCATTTACCACACTCCTACCTGGGATCCCACACTGCCCTTCTGCAATTACCTTCCCCAGCACCCTCTTTAACCTATTGCCTAATATTTTTGCTAATATCTTGTAGTCTGTATTCATTAAAATTATGGGCCTATAATTACTCATTGTGTCCCCCCTTTCCCTTCCTTACTAAAACTACCACCCCGGTACCACTTCCTCCCCCCAATCCTTCAGACTTCATACAATTCATCAAGCACACTAGACAGTCCCTCACCGCATCCCAATTCTCCCTATAAAATTCATTCGCAATACCATCTATTCCTGTGGAACTCCCCTTACTCAAACCTTTCTCTGCCACCCACACCTCCTCCTCACTAATTACACCCCCCATAGCCTCCCTATCCCGCTCCCCCAACCTCCCGTGGATTCCCTCCAACAAAAGATTCCTATACTCCAAATCCACATCCACACTGCTCATATAATTTGCAAACCATTTATCCACAAATACTCCTACCGCCTCCGTGCCACGTATCACCATACCTTGCTCATAACTTTCCAGACGCTGCTCCACCTCCATGCATTCAATCGTCCGAGTTTCACGCCTTTGCCTACAATTACTTAAAACGGTTTTTGATGGCCTATCGCCCTCCAACAGATCATTCATACCTGCTTTCATACGACACGCCTCGAAACGCTCTATTTGTATGTCCCATAACTTGTCCTTTAAGACACGGATTTCCCCAGTGTCACGTTGACCACTCCTCTCATAACAACCCTGCAACTGCCCCTCCACATACTTCTGCAAACCGAACCTCCATCCCGCCTCCTCCCTACCCAATTTCTGATAAAAATCCCTAATTTGCGGCTTGCCCTTGTTCGTCCACCACTCCAACAAGTTATCCTGCCGCTTACCCCTCTCCCATAACCTCCCCCACCAATCTCTAAACTGCTTTCGTTTATCCCCTCCCACTAATAATCCTACATTCAATTTCCAAAAACCCCTATACCACTTTGCCACGCCTTCCCAATCTAACTCCACTAAAACCCCTCTATGATCCGAAAATCCCAAATCTATGGTTTGAACCCTACCCACCACTACCCTATCAGTTACGTAAATCCTATCGAGCCTCGGTGCGTACCCCTTCCTAACAAAAGTATAATCAACAGGTCCCCAACCCCAACCACATCCTTTAAACCCACACTTCCTAGTAAATCCCTTAAAGCCACAAGCTCGCACCCTGCCCCTCGAGGCTCTACATCCCTCTTTCTGATTACACAATTGTAATCACCTCCTACTACCACAACACCAGGCAGATCACGGAGGGCATAAATAAAAAATTCCTGTATAAAACCCACCTTTACCGTTCGTGAATGCTCTGCCGGCATATAGACACCTAAAAAACAGACCCTGACCCCTCCCCAAGAACCCTCCACTCTAACCACCCTACCCCCCCCACATTCCTCCCAACCCATGAGTTGAAAAGGGCTTGACTCCGAAATCGCAACTACCGCCCCGCCCTTGAGCCTACCAGATGACCCAGCAAACACCTTATAACCTTTTATGCTCAAATTCCTACCACACCTGTAGTTATGTTCCTGGATGAAGGCCACCTGCACGCCAAAACGGCACAAGGTGTACTCCACCCAGGTCCTCTTAACTTCCTCTCTCATACCATTGGCATTTATGGTTAAACACTGGAATGCAAGTGCAAAGGTTTGCCCTTTGGCCGTGGAGGAGGCTGCGACCCAGTCTTGCCCTTACCCCCTCCCTTACTCACTGATTTCCCACCCATGACAGATTCCTGACCCGTTAAGATGCCTAAATCTTTCCGTGCAACCTCCACCAATGGCCGCTTACCCGTCCTCTGTGCAGGTGTTAGAATGTCATCACTATCAGACTGAGTATCTGATCTTTTACGGGTTCCCGCCACTACATCCATATTCTCATCTCTATCCGACTGATGCACCTCAGCTGCCACTATCTCACTTGTCAAAACTTGTTCAACCGGAGGTGCCCGAGCCGTAGCCCCTACCACGTCAACAACTTCCACCTCAGCAACACTGTCCTCTCCAGTCAAAACTGGGAGGGGGTCCTCCAAGATGCCTCTCAACACCTCTTCCAGCGGTAATTCCTCGCCAGGCACAACACCCATTCCCTCCACAACACTCTCACTTAGAGCCTCAGGCTCCTGGGGCAGAGTGTGGAACACCTCCACTACCCCATCAACAATTTCACTCAACAAACGTGGTCCTTGCTCTGCCTGAGGCACCTTCATTGGGGCCTCCCTGGCCCCCTGACCAGCCGGCTTCCTGCGAGCCGCCACCTGTCTGGGTATCGCACGCCTCATGCAATCCGCAGCTACATGGTCATATGCCCCACATAGCCGACATGTCCTTCGTTGTCCTGGGTATGTCACATATACCTGGTTCCGAAAATCAGGCATCACTACATATGAAGGGATTGGCTTACGAAGCGTCATCTTCAGAGAATAAGTCCCTTCGTAGAGTCCCAAAAGGGGACCCTCACTCCACTTCCCCACATTCACCGTATGGATCACTCCATACTCTCTGAAAATGCCATTAATGTCCACAGCGTCACACTCGAACGGGACATTCTTGACCTTCACATAAGTATATGTCCTTAATACATCCTTCAATCTAACTTGCATCGTCGAGTTTACTGTATACACCTTGTCCTGGTGTTGATCAACAAGGCGTTCGTAGACTGCGGTTGTTAACAGTTTAACAAAGACTCGGTTGACGCCATTCAGTGCTACGCCGTACAAATCCGAAGTGTCAATGTTATACACATCTCGTAGAATCGTTGGGAGCACAGTTGCAGCCGTAGCCGGATGTATGACCCCCGTCACCATATCAATGCAAACTGTGTTGGAACGTCGTCTGCTGGCAGTCTCCATGACAGTAGTTAAGCAGGTGAAAACAGTCACCAGATGGCAGGCCAGTGCACCGCACGTCCTCAACCGACCGAAGCTGGGTGACAACTACTTTTAGGCCCATTGTTGTTCATAATTTACATAAATGACCTTGATGAAGGAATTGCAAGTGACATGAGTAAATTTGCTGATGATACAAAAATAGGCCGTATGATTCATTCTGAGGAGGATACCAGTGAACTCATGGAGGATTTGGACAAATTAATGTTTTGGTCTGAAAAGTGGCAGATGAAGTTCAATGTGGACAAGTGTAAGGTACTAGTCCTTGGTAATGAAAATATCCCTCGAATTTATAAACTAGGTGAAGTAGAGCTTGATCATACAGAATGAGTCATTGTAAGCAAAAATCTAAAGCCAAGACAACAGCGCCTAAGTGTGCGCAATAAGGCTAACAGATTACTAGGATTTATTTCAAGAAGCATAACCCCTGTGGTTTAGCGCTTCTATTTGATTATAATAATAATAATATTTCAAGAAGTATAAACAACAGAAGTCCAAAAGTTATTTTACAACTCTATACATCACTAGTGAGACCTCATTTGGATTATGCAGCTCAGTTTTGGTCTCCTTACTACAGGATGCATATAGATTCATTGGAGAACATACAAAGAAGAATGACTAAAATGATTTACAGTATAAGAAATCTCCCGTATGAAGATAGACTTAGAGCGTTGAATCTCCACTCTCTGGGGAGACGTAGAATGAGGGGAGATATAATCGAGGTGTACAAGTGGATGATGGGCATAAACAAAGGAGATATTAATAAAATACTGAGGATATCGAACCAAGTAAGAACCAGAAAGAACGGATTTAAATTGGATAAATTTAGATTTAGAAAGGACATAGGCAAGTACTTGTTTTCGAACAGAGTTGTAGATGCGTGGAACGATCTTCCGAGTAGGGTGATAGAGGCTAGGACCTTGGGTGGCTTTAAAAAGAGATTGGACAAATATATGAGTGGGAGGGGCTGGATTTGATTGATGTCGTGAGTACGGGAATAAATTCTTAGGTAGTGGTGGTTTTGATAAGGATCTGCCTTGCATGGGCCAGTAGGCCTTCTGCAGTGTTCCTCGATTCTTATGTTCTTATGTTATGTGCAAAGGAAGACACAGCACTGTGGCTTATATCCATGTCTATGTCCGATATGAGGATGAGGAACAGGATGGGAGCGAGTACTGTGCCTTGTGGAACAGAGCTTTTCACAGTAGCTGCCTCAGACTTTAGTCTGTTGACTACTACTCTTTGTGTTCTACTTGTTAGGAAATTATAGATCCATCTACCAACTTTTCCTGTTATTCCTTTATCACGCATTTTGTGTGCTATTACACCATGGTCACACTTGTCAAAGGCTTTTGCAAAGTCTGTGTATATAACATCTGCATTCTGTTTGTCTTCTAGAGCATCCAGGACCTTGTCGTAGTGGTCCAGTAGTTGGGACAGACAAGAGCCGCCTGCTCTAAACCCACGCTGCCCTGGGTTGTGCAATTGATGGGTATCAAGATAAGTGGCGATCTTGCTTCTTAGAACCCTTTCAAAGATTTTTATGATATGGGATGTTAGCGCTATTGGTCTGTAGTTCTTTGCTATTGCTTTACTGCCCCCTTTGTGGAGTGGGGCTATGTCTGTTGTTTTTAGTAACTGCGGAACGACCCCAGTGCCCATGCTCCCTCTCCATAGGATGTTAAAAGCACGTGATAGGGGCTTCTTGCAGTTCTTGATGAACACGGAGTTCCATGAGTCTGGGCCTGGAGCGGAGTGCATGGGCATGTCATTTATTGCCTTTTCGAAGTCATTTGGCGTCGGGGTGATGTCAGATAGGCATGCGTCTGCCAAGTTCTGTGGCACTCTCATAAAAAAATAATTTAGGTCTTCGATTTTCAGTCCGGTTAGCGGCTCGCTAAAAACTGAGTCATACTGGGACTTAAGTAACTCACTCATTTCCTTGCTGTCATCTGTGTAGGACCCATCCCGTTTAAGTAGGGGCCCAATACTGGTTGTTGTTCTCGACTTTGATTTTGCATAAGAAAAGAAATAATTTGGGTTTCTTTCAATTTCATTTATAGCTTTTAGTTCTTCCTGCATTTCTTGATTCCTGTAAGATTCCTTTAGTTTTAATTCGATGTTTGCTATTTCTCTGACTAGTGTCTCCCTTCGTATTTCAGATATATTGGCCTCCTGTAGCCTCTCCGTTATTCTTTGCCTTCGCCTGTATAGGGAGCGCCTCTCTCTTTCTAGTTTGCATTTTCTCCTTTTCCTTAAGAGAATTTGCCCTGAGCAAACCTCGAGTGCCACAGAGTTAATTTGTTCTAGACATAGGTTAGGATCCGTGATGCTTAGGCAATCTTCCCAGTTTATTTCATTTAGGACTTGGTTTACTTGGTCCCACCTTATGTTTTTGTTATTGAAGTTGAATTTGGAGAAGGCTCCCTCGCAGCTGATCACATTTTGTTGATCTGGGGCCTCCCGCATGCATGTCTGGACCTCTATTATGTTGTGATCTGAGTATATTATTTTTGATATGATGACATTTCTTATCAGATCATCATTGTTGGTGAAGATGAGGTCCAGCGTATTCTCTAATCTTGTGGGCTCTACTATTTGCTGGTTTAAGGTGAACTTGGTGCAGAGATTTAAAAGTTCATGCATGTGCGAATTTTCATCTGAGCTGCCTCCTGGTGTTTTCTCTGCTATCACATTGTTTGCAATGTTCCTCCATTTTAGGTGCCTGAGGTTGAAATCTCCCAGTAGCAAGATGTTGAGGGCAGGAGCTGGAAGATTTTCCAGACAGTGGTCAATTTTCAGAAGCTGTTCCTGGAATTGTTGGGACGTTGCATCCGGAGGCTTGTATACAACTACGATGACCAGGTTTTGATTCTCGATCTTTATTGCTAATACTTCAACTACATCATTTGAGGCATTTAGTAGTTCTGAACATATAAGTGACTCTGATATACAGGCCAACCCCCCCTTTTTGCCTGTTCACTCTGTCACACCTGTATAGGTTGTAGCTCGGGATCCATATTTCATTGTCCAAGTGATCTCTTATGTGGGTCTCTGTGAAAGCCGCAAACATAGCATTTGACTCTGTAAGCAGTCCACGAATGTAAGGTATCTTGTTGTTTGTTGCTGGCTTTAGACCCTGTATATTTGCAAAGATGAATGTCGTTAGATTGGTGGTATGGGGGGGGGGATCTTTTTTTCCCGGCACTAATATCTGTTGTATTGGAGTGGAGGTCATTGACTGTGATTCCACTCCAGTAAATTCTTAGGTAGTGGTGGTTTTGATAAGGACCTGCCTTGTATGGGCCAGTAGGCCTTCTGCAGTGTTCCTCCATTCTTATGTTCTTAATCCTGGAGAACATTGGAACAGTTGGTAATCTGTATTGCTGAATATTCTATTATATTCTATGTGATTTGCCGGTATGGATCCCGGCCCGGGTCTCTTCCAATTTGGTGACCCGGCATCGGCTCCCCGGGTACGGAAGTGTACATGTGTGGCATTCCTTTGGTGGGAAGAGGGGTCCTCTCCGATTCTATGGACAAACGACGTCCCAAAAGTTAGGTTGATCTAATGGTGGTTGGTGTGGGGTGCATCGGAGGCCCTCAACATGCCTTCACAGCGACGTCAGCGGGGAGGGGAGGCTGATGACGTGCAATGACTAGGAGTAAGGTCTCCAAGTCTCTGATGGCCAAGTACACTAGATGTGCCGCCACATCTTCCCGGGCTCGCCCCACCAGGGCCATCGGGAAGTGTGTGCGGCGAAGGGGCAATGTAGCTGGGCAGTCTAACAGGTAGTGCACCAGGCGTGTCGAAACCATCCTATCACAGTGGGCACAGAGCTCCTCTCTCGCCCGTACAACGATCCGTGCAGTGGTGGGATACCCTAAGCGTAGGCGGTGGATAGCCACCCACAGTTCCCTGGTCTGCTTCCGAATACTTGGAAGGGGCGCCCTGTGAGTTGCCCTGTCATACCAGCGGCGGCTCCGTGAATCCCCAGGGTCAGGAAGTGGGCGCCTGGCTGCACTGGCAGCCCATAGCATAATCTGGCTGAGGCTGATGGAGATTGCACAATGTGGCTGTGCCTCGAGCGTTGCGGTTTTAGCAGCCTCATCTGCTGCATCATTGCCGGTGATACCAACATGGCTCGGGATCCAATTGATGGTGGCTCTGCGATGTGATCTTGGGCCATGAGCGTCTGCAGGTCGCCCCGGTTGGACGTGAGTAAGTGTATGTTGTCCATTGGCTCTCTGTGCATAATTACCTGGATCGCTGACTTGGAATCAATATGGATGACGGAGGGGATGCTGATGGTTTGCAATTGCATGCTGCAGAGATTGTCGGATGGCATAGAGTTCAGCCTGGAGTATGGTGCAATGGTCTGGGAGGCGCCAACCCGCTGTCAGATTGCTGTGGAACATCCCAGCAGCTGTGCGGTCCACCTCTGGGTCTCTGGAGCCATCAGTGTAATACGGCACACACCCAGGGCTTTCCACACCCGTAATGCTAGCCCATGCAAGTCGTTGCAGAATGTTCTGGGGGCAATGCCTCTTGCTGCCTGGTAGGGGTGTCCAGTGCACTGCCAACAGCTCTGCCGCCCAAGGGGGCGGCACTTGCTGAATAGTCTCGGGTAATTTTTAAATCATAAATACAGATGACTAGATACTTGAGTTCAGGGCTGCTCCCGCCATAGGGCTGTAAACAGTATACCACTTGTACCAACTCTGACACTCCTTTGGGAGTCACTGCAGGGTCACCACATGGGGAAGACCCGGGTCAGGATCAGTCCTGGCTAACCTATATGAACATGAACATGAACGCTTTTCTGGGAGAAACAGCAGGCAAGACACAGCAAGATGACAAGCTGAACTTCCCGAGCGCTCAGGCTTCGACCCAAAACTAGGGCATGGCTCCAAAAGGACCCTATAGTGCTTGCTGCCTTTGCAAAAAACGAAATGTCTGCTGCTCCACCGAAGCTGCCACGCCATTCGAGCCCTGTGGGGGTGGGGTAAGTTGCAGCACATATGTGAGATAGGGAATACTCACAAGCCACTGCAAGCAATGCATTAGTGTTCAAGGTGATTGCGTGACCCACTCCTTGGTCTAAGGTTGCTGCTTACCATAACCCCTAAGTCCTAGCATTCTCTACGGCTAAGTTCTACATTATTAGGCTGATAGGTGCTTAGGTTATGAACATTCCCGAGCTTTAGAACTTTGCATTTATCTATATTGAACTGCATCTGATAGGTAGGATAATCGACTCAGACGTAGATGTCACGGAACTTCAGGAGGATTTTGACAAACTCAATTCGTGGTCAGAAAAGTGGCATTGTTGTTGTTGTTGATTTGCCGGTACTCTCCCGGCCCGGGCCTTTTCCAAGTGGTGGCCCGGCCTTGGCTCCCTTTCTCGGGTGAATCTCAGACAAATGTCTGCCATGGATGGAGGTACAAGTACATACTTCCTCATCGTTGGGACCAACTGTCCCCAGGCCTAGCCACATTCCCTGCACTCACAGGCTCATAGGGAGAAGCTAGGCCTCTCTGGTCTGCCATCTTCCCCGCCCCAGGGAGGCTGATGGGAAGGGCAGTCTTGCGAGCTGCAGATGGTAGCAAGCTCCAGCTCCAGCACCTACCTTGCCCTAGAAGGGCTGGGTATGGTTTTTGAACCAGTTTGTGACAGAACCTACAAGGAAAAATAACCTACTTGACTTGGTTCTGGCAAGCAAGGAAACCCTTGTTAATAATTTAGAAATTACAGAGGAACTTGGCTCAAGCGACCATAAGTCAATTACCTTTAGCATTGAATGGATGTATGATAGTAGGGATAATTCAGTAACGGTCCCAGATTTTCGCTTAGCAGATTATAATGGACTTAGAGAACACTTATCAACTGTGGACTGGGGTAACGAAGAGAGGTATCAATATGACAGTTTTCTTAACACTATACAGGCTGCCATAAGAACATTTATCCCGTATAAAGAAATTAGGTCAAGTAGAAATGACCCAAAATGGATGAATAAGAACATAAGAACATAAGAAAGGAGGAACACTGCAGCAGGCCTGTTGGCCCATTCTAGGCAGGTCCTTCACATTCCATCCCACCAACAGAATATTTGTTCAACCTAATTTTCAATGCTACCCAAAAAATAAGCTTTGATAATTTTATTTACTCATGTGCAATTCCCACTCAAATCCAACCCCTTTCACTCATGAATTTATCCAACCTAAATTTAAAACTACCCAAGGTCCTTGCTTCAATAACCCTACTAGGCAGACTGTTCCATTCATCAACTACCCTATTTCCAAACCAATACTTTCCTATATCCTTTCTAAATCTAAACTTATCTAACTTGAATCCATTATTGCGGGTTCTCTCTTGGAGAGATACCCTCAAGACCTTATTTATATCCCCTTTGTTAATACCCATTTTCCACTTGTATACCTCGATCATGTCTCCCCTCATTCTACGTCTTACAAGTGAATGTAATTTAAGGGTCTTCAATCTTTCTTCGTAAGGAAGATTTCTAATGCTATGTATTAATTTAGTCATTCTACGCTCAAATATCTTTTAGGGCAGAAGAAAGGAATTTATACGCGCATAAAAAGAGGTGAGGGTCATCTTATAAATCAGTATACTGACATTAAGAGGGACGTTAAAAGGGATAAGAAAAGCTAAACGGGACTATGAAATTAAAGTTGCTAGGGATTCAAAACTAACCCAAAAGTTTTTCCAGGTTTATAGAACAAAAGTTAGGATAAGATAGGTCCCCTTAAAAATAACTCTGGGCATCTTACTGACAAGGAGAATGATATGTGCTCTATTTTTAATAATTATTTTCTCTCGGTTTTCACACAGGAAGATACTAATAATATCCCAGAATTTAATTTTTACAGAGGCCCAGAAGATAAATTATGTAATATCACAGTCACTAGTGAAATGGTTATGAAACAACTAGACCAACTGAAACAAAATAAATCGCCAGGTCCTGATGAGCTTTTTGCAAGAGTTCTTAAGGAATGCAAAATGGAACTCTGTGAACCAATATCTAACATTTTTAATTTATCTCTTCAAACAGTTGTAGTGTCTGATATGTGGAAGATGGCTAATGTAATTCCTATTTTTAAAGCAGGGGACAAGTCACTACCGTCAAATTACCGCCCAATAAGCCTGACCTCAATTGTAGGCAAATTACTAGAGTCGATTATAGCTGATATTATTAGAAACCATCTAGATAACCATAATTTGATTAATGATACTCAGCATGGATTCACGAGGGGCCGTTCCTGCCTATCTAATTTATTAACCTTCTTCAGTAAAGCTTTTGAGGCTGTTGATCACGGTAAGGAATTCGATATTGTTTATTTGGACTTTAGTAAGGCTTTTGATAGAGTACCGCACCAGAGACTGTTAAAGAAAGTGGCAGCTCATGGCATTGGGGAAAAAGTGCTGTCATGGATCGAGTCATGGCTCACCAATAGGAAGCAGAGAGTGTGCATAAATGGGGTTAAATCCGAGTGGGGACTTGTAACAAGTGGTGTTCTACAGGGATCAGTCTTAGGCCCGTTGTTATTTATAATATATATCAATGACCTCGACGAGGGAATTACTAGTGACATGAGCAAATTCGCTGACGACACGAAGATAGGTAGGATAATTGATTCAAACATTGATGTCATAGAACTTCAGGAAGATTTAGACAAACTTAATTCGTGGTCAGAAAAGTGGCAGATGCAGTTCAATGTAGATAAATGCAAGGTACTGAAGCTCGGGAGTGTCCATAACCCAAGCACTTATAAGTTAAATAACGTAGAACTTAGCCATACAGATTGCGAGAAGGACTTGGGGGTGATGGTAAGCAGCAACCTTAAACCAAGACAGCAATGCCTAAGCGTACATAATAAGGCAAATATATTACTGGGATTTATATCAAGAAGTGTAAGCAACAGAAGTCCAGAGGTTATATTACAGCTTTATACATCACTAGTAAGGCCTCATCTAGATTACGCAGCTCAGTTCTGGTCTCCATATTACAGAATAGACATAAATTCGTTAGAAAACATTCAGCGTAGAATGACTAAATTAATACATAGCATTAGAAATCTTCCTTACAAAGAAAGATTGAAGACCCTTAAATTACATTCACTTGTAAGACGTAGAATGAGGGGAGACATGATCGAGGTATACAAGTGGAAAATGGGTATTAACAAAGGGGATATAAATAAGGTCTTGAGGATATCTCTCCAAGAGAGAACCCGCAATAATGGATTCAAGTTAGATAAGTTTAGATTTAGAAAGGATATAGGAGAGTATTGGTTTGGAAATAACATAAGAACATAAGAACATAAGAAAGGAGGAACACTGCAGCAGGCCTGTTGGCCCATACTAGGCAGGTCCTTCACAATCCATCCCACTAACAGAATAATTGCCCAACTTAATTTTCAATTCTACCCAAGAAATAAGTTTTGCAGATTCTATTAACTCAAGTGCGAGTCCCACTTAAATCCAACCCCTCTCACTCATGTATTTATCCAACCTAAATTTGAAACTACCCAAGGTCCTAGCTTCAATGACCCTACTAGGCAGACTGTTCCACTCATCAACTACCCTATTTCCAAACCAATATTTTCCTATATCCTTTCTAAATCTAAACTTATCCAATTTGAATCCATTATTGCGGGTTCTCTTTGGAGAGATATCCTCAAGACCTTATTTATATCCCCCTTATTAATACCCATCTTCCACTTATATACCTCGATCATGTCTCCCTCATTCTTCGTCTTACAAGTGAATGTAATTTAAGGGTCTTCAATCTTTCTTCATACGGAAGATTTCTAATGCTATGAATTAACTTTGTCATTCGTCGCTGAATGTTTTCTAACGAATTTATATCCATTCTGTAAAATGGAGACCAGAACTGAGCTGCATAATCTAGGTGAGGCCTACTAATGATGTATAAAGCTGTAATATAACCGCTGGACTTCTGTTGCTTACACTTTTGATATAAATCCCAGTAATCTATTTGCTTTATTTCTTACGCTTAGGCATTGCTGACTTGGTTTGAGGTTGCTGCTTACCATAACCCCCAAATCCTTTTCGCATTCTGTACGGCTGAGTTCAACATTATTAAGCTGGTAGGTGCTAGGGTTATGAACATTCCCGGCTTTAGAACTTTGCATTTATCTACATTGAACTGCATCTGCCATTTTTCTGACCAGGAATTGAGTTTGTCTAAATCCTCCTGAAGTTCCGTGACATCTACGCTCTGAATCGATTATCCTACCTACCTTCGTGTCATCAGCGAATTTGCTCATATCACTAGTAATTCCTCGTCAAGGTCATTTATATATATTATAAACAACAACGGGCCCAAAACCGATCCCTGTGGAACGCCACTTGTTACAGATCCCCACTCAGATTTAACCCCATTAATGCACACCCTCTGCTTCCTATTGGTGAGCCATGACTCGATCCATGAAAACACTTTTCCTCCAATGCCGTGAGCAGCCACTTTTTAACAGTCTCTGATGTGGTACTCTATCAAAAGCCTTACTAAAATCCAAATAAACAATATCGAATTCTTTATCATGATCAACTGCCTCAAAAGCCTTACTGAAAAAGTTAATAAATTAGTTAGGCAGGAACGGCCCCTGGTGAATCCATGTTGAGTATCATTAATCAAATTATGCCTATCGAGATGGCTTTTATTTTATCAGCTATAATCGACTCTAATAATTTGCCTACAATTGAAGTTAGACTTATTGGGCGGTAATTTGATGGTAACGACTTGTCCCCTGCTTTAAAAATAGAATTACATTAGCCATCTTCCACGTATCAGACAATACACCTGTTTGAAGAGATAGGTTAAAAATGTTAGTTAAGGGTTCACAGAGTTCAATTTTGCATTCCTTAAGAACCCTTGAAAAAGCTCATCAGGGCCTGGCGATTTATTTTGCTTCAAATGGTCTATCTGTTTGATAACCATTTCGCTAGTGACTGTGATACTACATAATTTATCTTCTTCAGGCCCACTAAAATACCTAATTCTTGGGATATTATTAGTGTCTTCCTGAGTGAAAACCGAGAGAAAATAATTATTAAAAATAGAGCACATTTCATTCTCTTTGTCAGTAAGATACCCATAATTATTTTTAAGGGGACCTATCTTATCTCTAACTTTGTTCTATACACCTGGAAAAACTTTTGGGTTAGTTTTCGAATCCCTAGCAACTTTAATTTCGTAGTCCCGCTTAGCTTTTCTTATCCCCTTTTAACGTCCTCTTAATGTCAATATACTGATTCGTAAGATGACCCTCACCTCTTTTGATACGCCTATAAATTCCTTTCTTCTGCCCTAAAAGATATTTGAGCCTATTATTCATCCATTTTGGGTCATTTCTATTCGATCTAATTTCTTTATATGGGATAAATGTTCTTTGGTAATTGATTTGTGGTCGCTTGCGCCGAGTTCCTCTGTAATTTCTAAATTATTAACAAGGGTTTCCTTGTTTGCCAGAACTAAGTCAAGCAGATTATTTCCCCTTGTAGGTTCTGTCACAAACTGCTTCAAAAAACAATCTTGAACTACTTCTAAGAAATCGTTAGATTCTAAATTCCCAGTCAAAAAATTCCAATCAATTTGACTAAAGTTGAAGTCACCCAGAATAACTAAGTTATCGTGCATTGTGGCCTTAACAATTTCCTCCCATAGTAGTCTCCCTTGGTCCCTATCTAAGTTTGGGGGACGGTATATCACACCTAAAATCAATTTTTCATGCCCCTCTGAAAATTCTATCCAGACAGACTCTGTATGTGTTAATTCAGACTTGTGTTAATAGGGTAGTTGATGAGTGGAACAGTCTGCCTAGTAGGGTTATTGAAGCTAGGACCTTGGGTAGTTTCAAATTTAGGTTGGATAAATTCATGAGTGAGAGGGGATGGATTTGAGTGGGACTCGCACATAAGTAAATATAATTATCAAAGCTTATTTCTTGGGTAGCATTGAAAATTGGGTTGAGCAATTATTCTGTTAGTGGGACGGATTGTGAAGGACCTGCCTAGTATGAGCCAACAGGCCTGATGCAGTGTTCCTCCTTTCTTATGTTCTTATGTTCTTAAGAAGAAGGAACATTGCAGCAGGCCTACTGGCCCATGCGAGGGCGGTCCAATTCACTAATCTGTGGCCAGGTGGCAAAAGCGCTTCACACGGTGAGGGTCCGGGTTCGATTCACAGCGAAGGTTGAAACATTGGGCGTGTTTCCTTACACCGGTTGTCTATGTTCACCCATCACTGAAGACACTGCAAGACTCCAGGTGGACATCAAACAAATCTTTAAATGGGCTGCAGAAAACGCCGCTCACCTCTGCTATAAGCCCCTCCCACCTCTGCTGTAAGCGGGGAGGGCTTCACCATGCCCAGCCCTTCTAGGGCAGGGCAGGGCAGGGCAGGGCAGGGTAGGTGCCAAAGCTGGAGCTTGCTACCATCTGCAGCTCGCAAGACTGCCCTTCCCGTCAGCCTCCCTGGGGCGGGGAAAATGGCAGACCAGAGAGGCCTAGCTTCTCCCTACGAGCCCCGTGAGGGCGGGGAATGTGGCTAGGCCTGGGGACAGTTGGTCCCGATGATGAGGGGGTACTTGTACCTCCTCCCATGGGAGACATATGTCTCAGATACTCCCACGACAGGGAGCCGGAGCAGGGTCACCATCTGGAATAGACCCGGGCCGGGAAAATTTCCAGCGAATCAACACCTGCAGAAAACAATATGAAGTTCAATGATGAGAATTTTCAATTACTCCAATATGGAAAACGCGAGGAAATTAAAACTATATCAGAGTATAAAACAAATTCCAACCACACAATAGAGTGAAAAACTAATGTAAAAGACCTGGGAGTGTTAATGTCAGAGGATGTCACCTTCAAAGACCATAACATTGTATCAATCGCATCTGCTAGAAAAATGACAGGATGGATAATAAGAACCTTCAAAACTAGGGATGCCAAGTGGGGTGGAGAACACTACTACTAGCCCTCCTGGGGCGGGGAAGGTGCCAGAGCCAGAGCTTACTACTAATTGCAACTCCAAAGACTGCTCTTCCCATGAGGGCAAGGAAGATGGAGACCAGAGGCCTAGCTTCCCTATGAGCCCCGGAGGGCACGGAATGTGGCTAGGCCTGGGGACAGTTGGTCCCAGAAGATGAGGAGGTACTTGTACCTTCTCCCATGGGAGACATAGGTCTCACGACACTCCCAAGACAGGGAGCCAAGGCCGGGTCACCATCTGAAAAAAACCAGGGCCGGGAGAGTACCGGCGAATCAAGGAGGAGGAGGAGGAGGGATGCCAAGCCCATGATGACATTCTTCAGGTCGCTTGTTCTATCTAGGCTGGAATATTGCTGCACACTAAAAGCACCTTTCAAGGCAGGTGAAATTGCTGACCTAGAAAATGTACAGAGAAACTTTACGGTACACATAACTGTGATAAACACCTCAGTTACTCGGAATGGCCCGGTGGCTAGAGCTGTTCCTTCACACACAGAGGGCCCGAGTTCAATTCCTGGCAGGTTGAAACATTTCGATGTGTTTCCTTACACCTGTTGTCATGTTCACCTAGCAGCAAATAGGTACCTGGGTGTTAGTCGACTGGTTCGGGTCGCACCCTGTGGGACAAGATTGAGGACCTCAATGGAAATAAGACAGTCCTCGATGAAGCACTGACTTTCTTGGG
>WNWK01031727.1:0-22487 GCA_009830355.1 Cherax destructor
GCTCTCTGTTTTTCATGGATCCACACCAACAACAACTTCTCAACCTCATCCACTGTTTTCGATCTTTGTTTCGTTAACAAATTAACCCCTTTTGCAATATTAGCTTCCTTGATCTCATTTCTCTGTGCCAGGATAGTGCCGATAGTAGATGGAGTTTTCTTGTACATCCTGGCAAGATCACTCAGACGTACACCACTCTCATATTTTTCTATGATTTCCTTCTTCAGTTCGATGGTGTTCCTCACTCTTTTTACCACAGGGGTCCACTAGGAAGCTTCTTTGGACCCATGGTGACTTATTTCACAGTGGCAATAACTAAACCACCAAAAAAGACACCAAATATATTGTGAATCTTTGAAAGGGCACGCTTGGTAATGTTCTCTCAATGGTAAACAACGCTTCACTGGGGTCCTGCGCTTGCGCGGAGCAGGCGGACACGTCTAATACCTTTCGGTAACCGAGGAATTTTTCGCTAACCGCTTACGAAAAAATCTTTCGGTTTCCGAAGCTTTCGTTAACGGGACCTTTCGTTAACCGAGGGTCCACTGTATATTGGTCTCATAGTCCATAAAAGTTATTTGAAAAAAAATAAATTTCATAAGAAAACAACTTCAAAAAAAAAAAAAAAAGATTACCGGCCAACAGGAAGTCGCCAATGTTGCTGTCATCGGTTCATTTTGGGTCAACTTGAAGCCTCCATATCTCCGTAAGTATTGATCGCAAAAAATTTTTGTTTAGCTATTTAGGTTCAGAAAAAAAAACTATCATTTCATAAGAAAAAATAATTTTTTTTTTCCAAATATTTTTCGACCCCAGGAACACGTTTCCGAGAAGGCCTGTCGACCCTTAAAGGGTTAAAAGAAAAAGAAGAAGTAACCCCAGATAAGGACTTGTTACCTGAAGTCCTTATGGAGGGGGATTCCCCTTCCAAACACTAACCCCTCCCCCTGTCCTCCTCCCTATCTTCCAGATGCCAGCAACTCTTCAATAAAGGTAAGTAAATGTTATTTATTATGTTATTTATTATTTATGTATTATTATTTTGTGTTAATAATGTTAGTTTGTGTATGTAAAACTATAGTTAATCTTTACAAAATTAATTTTTTGTGAATATTTTTGGGTGTCTGAAACGGATTAATTGTATTTACATTATTTCTTATGGGAAATAAAGTTTCAAGTTAAGGTCTAGCTCCTGGAACGGATTATGACCGATAGTCGAGGGACCAGTGTCACTGACAGTCAAATTTGCGATAGTGTAATTTTGTCAGTTTTACACCAAATTTCGTACTTTTTGTTTTATTACCTTTAGAAAAAGATTCTTTACCATTTCATAAAATTTTTTTTTTTTTTTAAATTCTTGGACCCTGTGGACAATGCGTAGATCTACGGCTTGGACCCTCAAAGGGTTAATCCAAAAAACAGTGGCTTTTTTTTTTTCTCATGCACTGCGTTCTACAGGATTTGTTTTATATGGTGCACACTTACCACAAGATGCACTCTCTCATATCTAGGCCCAAATTTACCACTCACAGCTTATCTGAGTGAGCTGAGCTCATGACGTAGATCTACGGCTTGGACCCTCAAAGGGTTAAAAAAAAAAAACTATTTTATCTTATGAAATGGTAGAGAATATTTTCCTGAAGGTAATGAAACCAAAAGTACGAAATATGATGGAAAACTTGGGGAATTACGCTCTCACAAATTTAGCATTTTCGGCGATATTTACACATCGGTGATTTTTGCCCACATTATGCCTTATTTTTGGCCAATTCCATTGTTCCAGTTAACCAAACTCATAGCTAGCTTGCTAGTAGTCCTATTCTGTCAATTGAGTACAGGAAACTGCCCAATAAAGTGATCAGAAATTGGTTATTTGGCCAATTTCACACAAATTTAAAGAGATCACAATTTCACAGCTTATCTGAGTGATCTGAGCTTATGGCGTTGAACTACGGGACTGACACTGGCTTCAAAGCCATGATACAACGGGACTGACACTGGCTTCAAAGCCATGATACAACGGGACTGACACTGGCTTCAAAGCCATGATACAACGGGACTGACACTGGCTTCAGAGCCATGATACAACGGGCCCGACACTGGCTTCAGAGCCATGATACAACGGGCCCGACACTGGCTTCAGAGCCATGATACAACGGGACCGACACTGGCTTCAAAGCCATGATACAACGGGCCCGACACTGGCTTCAAAGCCATGATACAACGGGACCGACACTGGCTTCAAAGCCATGATACAACGGGACCGACACTGGCTTCAAAGCCATGATACAATGGAACCGACACTGGCTTCAAAGCCATGATACAACGGGACCGACACTGTCTTCAAAGCCATGATACAACGGGACCGACACTGTCTTCAAAGCCATGATACAACGGGACCGACACTGGCTTCAAAGCCATGATACAACGGGACCGACACTGGCTTCAAAGCCATGATACAACGGGACCAACACTGGCTTCAAAGCCATGATACAACGGGACCGACAGTAAAAAGGTTAAATGTTTGGACACATTTTGTTTGGGGTTGATGATCAAGATATTCAAGAAGAGAGAATGTGGGATAGTGAAATAATAATGAAAAGAAGATTCCAGATAAATTAAAATAAGTAATAATCAAAAGAAAATTATAAATCAGGAAAAGAAGGCAAGAAATTTGAGATGTTTTCCATTATCACTCTAAAAGGAAAGTTACCTTTATGATAATAAAGGTTTCTTAATCTAAGAAAATGGAGCTATGGTTGGTAGCTCACTCAGCTCGCACATTAAGGTCCATGGTTCAATTCTTGGTATAGTTGGAAACATTTAGGCATGTTTCCTTAAGACACCTGCTGTCCTTGTTTACCTAACAGCAAGTAGGTACCTGGGTGTTAGTCGACTGGTATGGGTCACATCCTGAAGACAAAATTGACCTAAGTTATTCAAAATGTTGTGCATAACCAGGGGCTTGCTATGAAGTATGTCACTGATGTCAGCTATGGCCTGTATAAGTTGTATCATGTACTTGTAAAAATATTATTATACTCTTTCCCTGAATCAAACCCCTTACTTCACATTCACCAGGTACTGTATGATACCTATGGATGTAGCTCTTACCCATGAAATTATTGATAGTTCTTTGCCCTCAGACACTGGAGACCCAGAGAGCTGAAGCTTCTGAAAGCCAGTACACCAAAGAGGATTTATTGTGGACTTTAGACCAATTGAAGAAGGAACTAGAAAATTCCAGGAAGGTATTTGTATTTGTGCTGCAGTATTAGGGGGTTGCCATTTTAACATTTGCATTATTGTTTTCCATGCTTATTCTAGCTTATATTTTATTTGGCATTTTGTTTTATGTTACTCAGGTTTAAAGAATTTCAACTGTGTGTATCTTTTTTTTTTTTAACATGCTGGCTGTGTCCCACTGAGGCAGGGTGACCCAAAAAAAGAAAAAGCTTCACCATCATTCATACTATCACTGTCTTGCCAGAGGTGCACAGATCCGACAGTTTAGATGTCAATCTAAACAGCAAATATCCCAATCCCCTCCTCTTAGAGTACAGGCACTGTACTTTCCACCTCCAGGACTCAATTCCAGCTAACTGCTTTTCCTGAATTTCTTCACAAACTATTACCCTGCTCACACTCCAATAGCTCAAGTCCCATGTCCGCCTTGCTCTATGTTTTTTCGTGATTTTCACGGTCTCTCTTGCGTGCTAGAACTTTAAAATTGTGTGCCAGTGATCTTATAAGGTACATCCCTCCAGTGCTCGGAACTAATCAGGCAGAAAACAGTTACACTGAGTCAAAAAATGGGGAATTAGTGTGCAAGAACATAGCAGAGTCATACTCCCAGAGGGGAACTTAGGCTTAAGTGCCGTGTGAAAAAACAAAATAGAACCAATTTTTGTCAGAGGAAGAAAAGTCTCCCTGAAAATAGGGTGTAGATATGTTATAGTGAAAATCACAGTGGTGCTCTAGTATACAGATAAGGTAATAAATGCTAAAGTGAAAACTAAGGCCTAAAGAGTTTCGTGTTTGAAATAGTTGCCAGCAGTCGCCAGGTCCCTACCACGCAGGTCAGCTGTATTGATAATCTTCTAAACCTGCTAGTGTACCTGACCTAAATCTAGTGATTCCATTGGTATAAAAGAATTTCTATTGAAATATGAATAGGTGCACAATCTTGAGGAAATACGTAAAGTGTCCAGCTTGAAAAAATACGATAAACAGTGTCGAGTTGTGAATTGTCAGTGAACGAATTCAAGAACATAAGACCTTTTATCATCCAGTCAACCATAGTGGAAAACAGCATCATTGTGGTGGAGGTAGAAAAAATCTAGAAAAGCTAAACACAGAACAGTGATCTATAAGTGCCTAAAACTCCAGGTGGTAAAACAGGGTGCATGAGGTATGGCCGTTCATCATAGTAGGAGCTGCCAGAAGCACCGGTTTTTCTCCAACACGCAAGTTATACTTTTTGTATCAAACTGATCATTATTACTCTGTTAAATCATTTTCCAGTGGTCTGTCTTGCGTAGCCCAAATAATCCCTACAGGATTCATTTAAATAAGTCATACACTGACTGGATTTCGTCAGATCCGTCCAAGAAATAAGGGAACCAATGACCGGATTCAAAGCTAGAAGTTCTAGGTGCCACTAACACCCAAACGGATTTGTTGAAGAAAATAAGGTATCCTCGACTGGATTCAGTAAGCGGACGGGGTTTTAGGTGGCCTTATCAAACACCCAAACAATAACTTAAAGCGGTAAGATTGTCCCAAACACATACACATACAAATAAAATAGATACAATACAAATAGACGGATCTCCACTTCAGGGAAGTTATTAGTAGAACATACAGTAAAACAACCAATAAAATCAATCATGAAAACCTGTGTAGTCTGCAACCAATCAAACGTTCCACTGGATGGATTACATGCAACTTCTGTGGTAAATGGAGCCACGCTCCTTGTACAGGCATTCAGGAACCAACTACACGAGATATTGAACCAGGGAAGTGTTTTTGGGTATGCCCAAATGAAACCGAACTGTGGAATAAAATCACATTGATATTAAAAGATGACATCATCAAACTGGCCTTCATAATAAACGTGGTGACATTCTATAACAGTTGGGAAAATAAAAAATCTGGGCCAGATGGTGCTATTGCCCCTGGTACAAATGCTGTCCTGGTAGACAGAAACTGTAAGAATGGAGAAATAAATGATGGTGGCCTGAAGGGGGACAGCTCTAGTGGGAAAACAGGTGTAGACAAGGACATACAAAAACCAATGTTACAAGCTAGCAATACCACGGTAGATAGTAAACGAGGGGATGTCCCAGGAAATACTGAAGATAAATTGCCAGAAACAACTGATGAAGGCTTCATTGTTAGCACTAGTGCTGAAGACAGAAATGAGACAGGAAAACACGCACCAGTAGGGAATACAATAGGGAACACAGTCACAAAAAACCAAGGAAAACAGAAACCAGGCATATGCAAGTATTATGCACTTGATATCTGCAGGCATGGAATATCTGGAAAAACAGATGGGACATGCAATTTTGACCACCCCAGAAAATGCCTTGCCCATATGACAACAGGAAAATGCAATCTCCCTTCCTGTAAGCTTTTCCACCCTGAAATGTGCCACTCATCAGTTCAGGAAAGACAGTGCTATAACTTATATTGCCAGGCACACCACCTAAAGGTACAAGACGACACAGAACATCCAGACCATGGGAAAACCTGGGTAGCCATAGCCACTCCAGAGAGGTTTTTTAGTGCCAGGAAGGGAAAAAAGCTGGCAGGAAATGACAGAAATCGTACACCAACTGCAATCATATCTGGAGTGGAATCACAGTCAATGGCCTCCACTCCAGAACAACAGATATTAGAGCCAGGAAAAAAAAGACCCCCATACCACCAATCCAACGACATTCATCTTTGCAAATATACAAGGTCTAAAGCCAGCGACGAACATCAAAATACCTTACATCCGTGGACTTCTTACAGAATCAAATGCAATGTTTGCGGCTTTCACAGAGACCACATAAAGAATCACTTGGACAATGAAATATGGATCCTGGGCTACAACCTATACAGATGTGACAGAGTGAACAGGCAAAAGGGGGGGGGGAGTTGGCCTGTGTATCACAGAGTCACTTACATGCTCAGAAGTACTAAATGCCTTAAATGATGTAGTTGAAGTTTTAGCAGTAAAGATCGAGAATCAAAACTTAGCGATTGTGGTTGTATACAAGCCTCCGGATGCAACGTCCCAACAATTCCAGGAACAGCTTCTGAAAATTGACCACTGTCTGGAAAACCTTCCAGCTCCTGCCCCCAACATCTTGCTCCTGGGGGATTTCAACCTAAGGCATCTAAAATGGAGGAATATTGCAAACATTGTGATAGCAGAGATAACACCAGGAGGCAGCTCAGATGAAAACTCGCACACACACGAGCTTTTAAATCTCTGCACTAAATTCACCTTAAACCAGCAAATAATAGAGCCTACAAGATTGGAGAATACGCTGGACCTCATCTTCACTAACAACGATGATCTGATACGAAATGTCATCATATCAAAAACAATATACTCAGATCACAACATAATAGAGGTCCAGACATGTATGCGGGGGAACCCCAGACCGACAAAATGTGATCAGTCGCGAGGGAGCCTTCACCAAATTCAATTTCAATAACAAAAACATAAGGTGAGACCAAGTAAACCAAGTCCTAAATGATATAAACTGAGAAGATAGCCTAAGCATCACGGATTCTAAGCTATGTCTAGAACAAATTAACTCTGTGGCACTTGAGGTTTGCTCAAGGCAAATTCCCTTAAGGAAAAGGAGGAGATGTAAACTAGAAAGAGAGAGGCGCTCCCTATACAGGCGAAGGCAGAGAATAAGAGCGGCTACAAGAATCCAATATATCTGAAATACGTAGGGAGACACTGGTCATAGAAATAGCAAACATAGAACTAAAACTAAAGGAATCTTACAGGAATCAAGGAACGTGGGAAGAACTAAAAGCCATAAATGAAATTGAAAGAAACCCAAAGTTTTTCTTTTCTTATGCCAAATCAAAGTCGAGCACAACATCCCATATTGGGCCCCTACTTAAACGGGATGGGTCCTACACATGACAGCAATGAAATGAGTGAGCTACTAAAGTCTTGTATGACTCTGTTTTTAGCGAGCCGCTAACCAGACTGAGAGTTGAAGACCTAAATTAATTTTTTGAGAGTGCCACAGAACTTGGTAGACGCAAGCCTATCTGACATTACCCTGATGCCAATGACTTTGAAAAGCCAATAAATGACATGCCTATGCACTCCACCCCAGGCCCAGACTCGTGGAACTCCGTGTTCATCAAGAAATGCAAGAAACCCCTATCACGTGCTTTTAACATCCTATGGAGAGGGAGTATGGACACTGGGATCGTCCTGCAGTTACTAAAAACAACAGACATAGCCCCACTCCACAAAGGGGGCAGTAAAGCAATAGCAAAGAACTACAGACCAATAGCGCTAACGTCCCATATCATAAAAATCTTTGAAAGGGTTCTAAGAAGCAACATCGCCACTCATCTAGATACCCATCAATTACACAACCCAGAGCAGCATGGGTTTAGAGCAGGTCGCTCCTGTCTGTCCCAACTACTGGACCACTATGACAAGGTCCTGGATGCTCTAGAAGACAAACAGAATGCAGATGTTATATTACACTTAGGTCACGCTACGCAAACATGTACACGTTTATGTATACACACTCATCTGAGTTTTCTTTGATTTTATCTTAATAGTTCTTGTTCTTATTGCTTTTCCTTTCATATCCATGGGGAAGTGGAATAAGAATCTTTCCTCCGTAAGCCATGCATGTTGTAAAAGTCAACTAAAATGCCGGGAACAATGGGATAGTAACCCCTTTTCCTGTATAGCTTACTAAACAGAAAAAGAAGAAAACCGTCAAAGTGGGATGTTTGAATGTGCGTGAATGTTGTGCGAATGATAAGAAAGAGATGATTGTAGATGTTATGAATGAAAAGAAGCTGGATGTCCTGGCTTTAAGTGAGACAAAGCTGAAGGGGGTAGGAGAGTTTCAGTGGGAAGAAATAAATGGGATTAGGTCAGTGGTTTCAAATAGAGTTAGAGCTAAAGAAGGAGTGGCAATAATGTTGAATAATCAGTTATGGCAGGTAAAGAGGGAATATAAATATATAAATTCAAGGATTATGTGGAGTAAAATAAAGGTTGGATGTGAAAAGTAGGTTATAGTAAGTGTTTATGCACCTGGAGAAGAGAGAAGTGTAGAGGAGAGAGAGAGATTTTGGGAAATGTTGAGTGAGTGAGTGGGGAGTTTTGAACCAAGTGAGAGAGTAATTGTGGTTGGGGATCTTAATGCTAAAGTGGGTAAAAATGTTGTGGAGGGAGTAGTAGGTAAATTTGGGGTGCCAGGGGTAACTGTAAATGGGGAACCATTAATTGAGCTATGTGTAGAAAGAGGTTTGGTAATAAGTAATACATATTTTATGAAAAAGAGGATAAATAAATATACAAGGTATGATATAGCACGTAAGGAAAGTAGTTTGTTGGATTATATATTGGTGGATAAAAGGTTGATGTGTAGGCTTCAGGATGTACATGTTTATAGAGGGGAAATGGATATATCGGATCATTATTTGGTTGTAGCTACAGTTAGAGTAAAAGGTAGATGGGACAAAAAGAAAATGGGAACAGCAAGTAAGAGAGAGGTAAAAGTGTATAAACTAAGGGAGGAGGAAGTTAGGGTGAGATATAAGCAACTATTGGCAGAAAGGTGGGCTAGTGCAAGTATGAGTAGTGGGGGGGTTGAAAAGAGTTGGGATAGTTTTAAAAATGCAGTATTAGAATGTGGGGCAGAAGTTTGTGGTTATAGGAGGGTGGGTGCAGGAGGAAAGAGGAGTAAGTGGTGGAATGAAGAAGTAAAGGGTGTGATAAAAGAGAAAAAGGTAGCTTATGAGAGGTTTTTACAAAACAGAAGTGTTAATAGAAGAGCAGAGTATATGGAGAGTAAAAGAAAGGTGAAGAGAGTGGTGAGATTGCAAAAGAAGAGCGGATGAAAGAATGGGAGAGGTTCTGTCAAGAAATTTTGCTGAAAACAAGAAAAATTTTTGGAGTGAGATAAACTAGGTAAGAAAGCCTAGGGAATGAATGGATTTGTCAGTTAAAACAGAGTAGGGGAGTTAGATGGGGAGCTGGAGGTATTGGGTAGATGGCGGAATATTTTGAGGAACTTTTAAATGTTGATGAAAAAAGGGAGGCGGTAATTTCATGTACTGGCCAGGGAGGTACAACATCGTTTAGAAGTGAAGAAGAGCAGGTTGTGAGTGTGGGGGAGGTGTGTGAGGCATTACGTAGAATGAAAGGGGGTAAAGCAGCTGGAACTGACAGGATCATGACAGAAATGTTAAAAGCAGAGGGGGATATAGTGCTGGAGTGGTTGGTATTTTTGTTTAATAAATGTATGAAAGAGGGGAAGGTACCTAGGGATTGGCAGAGAGCATGTATAGTTCCTTTATATAAAGGGAAGGGGGATAAAAGCGTGTAAGAATTATAGGGGAATAAGTTTACTGAGTTCTCCATGGGGAAGTGGAACAGAATTCTTCCTCCGTAAGCCATGCGTGTCGTAAGAGGCGACTAAAATGCCGGGAGCAAGGGGCTAGTAACTCCTTCTCCTGTAAATATTACTAAATGTAAAAGGAGAAACTTTCGTTTTTCCTTTTGGGCCACCCCGCTTCAGTGGGAAACGGCCGACGTGTTGAAAGAAGAAGTAGTAGTTTACTGAGTTCTCCATGGGGAAGTGGAATAGCATTCTTCCTCCGTAAGCAATGCGTGTCGTAAGAGGCGACTAAAATGCCGGGAGCAAGGGGCTAGTAACCCCTTCTCCTGTATATATTACTAAATGTAAAAGGAGAAACTTTCGTTTTTCCTTTTGGGCCACCCCGCTTCGGTGGGAAACGGCCGACGTGTTGAAAGAAAGAAGAAGTTTACTGAGTATACCAGGTAAAGTGTATGGCAGGGTTATTATTGAAAGAATTAGAGGTAAGACAGAAAGTAGGATTGCAGATGAGCAAGGAGGCTTTAGAGTGGGTAGGGGATGTGTAGATCAAGTGTTTACAGTGAAGCATATATTTGAACAGTATTTAGATAAAGGTAGAGAAGTTTTTATTGCATATATGGATTTAGAAAAGGCATATGATAGAGTGGATAGGGTAGCAATGTGGCAAATGTTGCAAGTGTATGGAATAGGTAGTAAGTTACTGAAGGCTGTAAAGAGTTTCTATGAGGATAGTGAGGCTCAGGTTAGGGTGTGTAGGAGAGAGGGAAATTACTTCCATTTAAAAGTAGGTCTTAGACAGGGATGTGTAATATCACCATGGTGGTTTAATATATTTATAGATGGGGTTGTAAAAGAAGTAAATGCTAGGGTGTTGGGGAGAGGGGTGGGATTAAATTATGGGGAATTAAATGCAAAATGGGAGTTGACATAGTTACTTCTTGCTGATGATACTGTGTTTATGGGAGATTCTAAAGAAAAGTTGCAAAGGTTAGTGGACGAGTTTGGGAGAATGTGTAAAGGTAGAAAGTTGAAAGTGAACATAGATAAAAGTAAGGTGATGAGGGTATCAAACGATTTAAATAAAGAAAAATTTGATATCACATTCGAGAGAGGGATTATGGAAGAAGTAAATGTTTTCAGATATTTGGGAGTTGACGTGTCAGCAGATGGGTTTATGAAGGATGAGGTTAACCATAGAATTGATGAAGGAAAAAAGGTGAGTGGTGCGTTGAGGTATCTGTGGAGACAAAAAAACGTTATCCATGGAGGCAAAGAAGGGAATGTACAAAAGTATAGTGGTACCAACACTCTTATATGGGTGTGAAGCATGGGTTGCAAATGCTGCAGCGAGGAGGAGGCTGGAGGCAGTGGAGATGTCCTGTCTAAGGGCAATGTATGGTGTAAATATTATGCAGAAAATTCGGAATGTGGAAATTAGGAGAGGGTGTGGAGTAACTAAAAGTATTTGTCAGAGGGCTGAAGAGGGGTTGTTGAGGTGGTTTGGTCATTTAGAGAGAATGGATCAAAGTAGAATGACTTGGAGAGCATATAAATCTGTAGGGAGGGAGGGGGTAAAGGAGGTTTTGTGGGCAAAGGGCTTGGACTTCCAGCAAGCATGTGTGAGCATGTTAGATAGGAGTGAATGGAGACGAATGGTTTTTGGGACATGACGATCTGTTGGAGTGTGAGAAGGGTAACATTTTGTGAAGGGATTCAGGAAACCAGTTAATTGATTTAGTTGGACTTGAGTCCTGGAAATGGGAAGTACAATGCCTGCACTTTAAAGGATGGGTCTGGGATAGTGACAGCTGGGAGGGACTATTCTCAGCTGTCGTATCTGAGCGCCTCTGTTAAGACAGTGATTATGTATGAGTGTGGTGAAAGTGTTGAATGATGATGAAAGTATTTTCTTTTTGGGGATTTTCTTTTTCTTGGGTCACCCTACCTCGGTGGGAGACGGCAGACTTGTTGAAAAAAAAAAAAAAATTCACAGACTTTGCAGAAGCCTTTAACAAGTGTGACCATTGTGTAATAGTACACCAAATGCGTGATAAAGGAATAACAGGTAAAGTTGGGAGATGGATCTATAATTTCCTAACAAGTATAACACAGAGTAGTAGTCAACAGAATAAAGTCTAAGGCGGCTATGGTGAAAAGCTGTTCCACAAGGCACAGTACTCGCTCCCATCTTGTTCCTCATCCTCATATCGGACAGACAGGGATTTAAGCCACAGTGCCGTGTCTTCCTTTGCAGATGACACCCAAATCTGCATGACAGTGTCCACCATTGAAGACACTGCAAGACTCCAAGCAGACATTAACCAAATCTTTAAATGGGCTGCAGAAAACAATATGAAGTTCAATGATGAGAAATTTAAATTACTCCAATATGGAAAATGTGAGGAAATTAGAATCTCATCGGAGTATAAAACAAATTCCAACCACACAATAGAGCGAAAAACTAATGTCAAAGACCTGGGAGTGATCATGTCAGAGGATCTCACCTTCAAGGACCATAACACTGTAGCAATCACATCTGCTAGAAAAATGACATGATGGATAATGAGAGCCTTCAAAACCAGGGACGCTAAGCCCATGTTGACACTTTTTAGGTTGCTTGTTCTATCTAGGCTGGAATATTGCTGCATGCTAACTGCACCTTTCAAGGCAGGTGAAATTGCTGACCTAGAAAATGTGCAGAGAACCTTCACGGCACGCATAACTGCGATAAACCACTTCAATTACTGGGATTGCTTGAAGTTCATAAACCTGTACTCCCTAGAACGCAGGCGGGAGAGATACATTATTATATACACTTGGAAAATTCCAGAGGGGTTAGTACCAAACTTGCACACGAGAGTCGCTCCCTACGAAAGCGAAAGACTCGGCAGACGATGTAACATCCACCCAATGAAAAGCAGGGGTGCCACTAGCACGTTGAGAGACAACACAATAAGTGTCAGGGGCCCAAGACTGTTCAACTGCCTCCCAGCATACATAAGGGGGATTACCAATAGACCTCTGGCTGTCTTCAAGCAGCCACTGGACAGGCACCTAAAGTTGGTACCTGACCAGCCAGGCTGTGGTTTGTATGTTCGACTGCGTGTGGCCAGCAGTAACAGCCTGGTTGATCAGGCCCTGATCCACAATGAGGCCTGGTCACAGACTGGGCTGTGGGGGGCGTCTACCCTCGGAACACACTCCAGGTAAACTAAAAAAAACATTTGTCTTCACTCCTTTCTAACATGCTTACATAGGCCTTCTTTATGTCCAAGCCTCTTCAACACAAAACCTCCTTTACCCCTTTCTTCCAACCTTTTTTTGTCCCCTGAAGGGAGGTTCTTTGATGCTGGTGAGGGGCTCTTGATCTAGGGAATTGGATTTGTGCTCCAGTTCCCCACATTGAGCCTGAATACCTTCCATCCCTGCCCCAACAGGCACTGTATAATCCCTAAGAGTTTAGCGCTCCCCCATGATTATAATAATCCTCCAACCTTTCCTAGTGTAACCCCTGTACCCTGCCTTCCTTAACTACCGATTTATACACCCTCAAGTCATCCTATTTTGCTCCACCCTTTCTGAATGACCAAACCCCCTCAACAACCTATCCTCAGTAAACCTGCACCTCTTAATTTCCAAACTACAAATTCTCTACATAATATTTATGCCACACATTGCCCTTAGACATTACATCTCCAATGCTCCAGCCTCCTCCTCCTCACTGCAACATTCACCACCCATGCTTCACACCCATATAAGAGTGCTGGTACCACTATACTCCCATACATTCCTTTCTTTGCCTCCATGGATAACTTTCTTCATCTCCACAGATACTTCAGTGCACCACCAACTTTTTTTCCTTCATCAGTTCTATGGTTTACCTCATATTTCATATACCCATCTGCCAACATGTCCACTCCCTAATATCTGAACTCATTCACTTCCACATTCCTTCCCTCAATCTGATATTCAACTTTTCCTTACGTAACTCTGTTGAAACCCTTATCACATGACTCTTATCTATGTTTGCTTTAAACTTCTTTTCTTTACACTCCCTCAGAAACTCATCCACTAACCTTTCCTACTTCTTTTCAGAATCTTTCAGAAGCACAGTATTATCACCAAAAAGTAACTGTGCCAACTCCCATTTTGTATTTGATTTTGAATATTTTAATCCCGCATCTGTGTTAAAGAACCATGTAGACATGTCTATTACCTGGTATACTAAGTAGACTTCTTTCTTTCTTTCAACACGTCGGCAGTTTCCCACCAAGGCAGGGTGGCCTGATAAAAGAAAAACTTTAATCATCATTCCCTCCATCACTGTCTTGCCAGAGGGGCACTCACACTAGTTATAAAACTACAACATTAACACCCCTCCTTCAGAGTGTAGGCACTGTACAGTGGACCCCCGAGTAACGAACACCTCGGAAATCGTACAATTATGTAAGTATAATATTGTAAGTGCTTGTGGAAGTGTATTTTGGGGGTCTGAAATAGACTAACCTACGTGACATTACTTAACCCTTAAACTGTCCAACGTAGATACTACTCGCTGCTCAATATTTTGAAAAAATTGTTTGTTTAAATAGATCTTTTGTTGTCATTCAAATTTTGTACTGCACCCCTGGTGCACAGACCCATCTCTAATCTCTAGGGAACTCAGGCATCGTGGCAAGGTTAAGCATTTGAATGATTACGTTCGGATCGGTAACGATCAGTGTGACTGGTAGGATGTCTCGATGAAGCTTCTCGAGTTTTATGTTTCTGGTCACTGTACTCATTCGAATCATGTCCGGCCTGCCGCTTTCCCTGAATCCCTTCATAAATGTTACCTTGCTCACACTCCAACAGCACTTCAAATTCTAAAAACTATTTGTCTTCATTTGCTCCTATCTAACATGCTCATGCATGCTTGCTGGAAGTCCTAGCCCTTGCACACAAAACCTTCTATACCCCCTTCAACCTTTCCTAGGCCGACCCCCTACCCCGCCTTAACTCCACTACAGATTTATACACTCTTGAAGTCATTCTATTTTGTTCCATCCATCCTCTCTACATGGCCAAACCATCTCAATAACCCCTCCTCAGCCCTCTGGATAATAGTTTTGGTAATCCTGCACCTCCTCCTAATCTCTAAACTACAGATTCTCTGCATTATATTCACACCACACATTGCCCTCAGACATGACATCTCCACTCCCTCCAGCCTTCTCCTTGTTGTAACATTCACCACCCATGCTTCACACCCATATAAGAGTGTTCGTGTAACTATACAACTCATATACATTTCCCTCTTTGCTTCCATCGATAAAGTTCTTTGTCTCCACAGATACCTTAGTGCGCCATTCACCTTTTTCTTGCGTCAATTCTGTGATTGACCTCATCTTTCATAGACCCATCTGCTGACATGTCCACCCCAAATATCTGAATACATTCACCTCCTCCATACTCTCTCCAATCTGATATCCAATCTTTCGTTACGTAATTTTTTTGTTATCTTAATCACCTTACTCTTTCCTATATTCTCTTTTAATTTCTTTCTTTTACATACCTTACCAAACTCATCCACCAACCTCTGCAATTCTCTCCATCTGTAAATATATTGAACAACCATGGTGACATCACACATCCCTGTCTAAGGCTTACTTTTTCTGGGAAATAATCTCCCTCTCTCCTACATACTCTAACCTGAGCCTCATTATTCTCATAAAAACTCTTCACTGCTTTCAGTAACCTACCTCCTATTCTATACATTTACAACATCTGCCACATTTCTCTCCTATCCCCTCTATCATTTGCCTTTTCCATATTCATAAATGCCACAAAAACCTCTTTACCCTTATCTAAATGCTGTTCACTTATGTTTCTCTGTAAACACCTGGTCTACACACCCCCTACTCATCCTAAAGCCTTCATGTTCATCTGCTATCATGCTCTCCGTCTTACTCTCAGTTCTTTCAGTAATAACTCTTACCATTCACTTTACCAGGTATACTCAACAGACTTCTTCTTTCTTTCACTGCAACGGACGTATCCCACTGTGGCGGGGGTTGCCCAAAAGGAAAAACAAAAGTTTCTCCTTTTACATTTAGTAAGTAAGACATGAGAAGGTAGTACTAGCTCCTTGCTCCTGGCATTTTACTCACCTCTTTCGATACGCATGGCTTACGAAGGAAGAATTCTGTTCCACTTTCCCATGAAGTTGAAATAAACAAGTACAAAAACTAGTAAGAAAAATAGAAGAAAACCCAGATGGGTGTGTGTATATACTATATGATTGTACATGCATGTGTAGTGTGACCTAAATGTAAGTAGATATAACAAGACATACCTGAAATCTTGCATGTTTATGAAAGACATAAAAAAGACACCAGCAATCCTACCATCATGTAAAACAATTACAGGCTTTAGTTTTACACTCACTTGGCAAGACGGTAGTACCCCCCTGGGCAGTTGCTGTCTACCAACCTATTACCTTGGACTCAACAGACTTATTCCCCTATAATTTTTACTCTTTTGTCCCCTTTTTCTTTATACAAAGGAACTATGCATGCTCTCTGCCAATCCCTAGGTACCTTACCCTCTTCCATACATTTATTAAATAATAGCACCAACCACTCCAAAACTATATCCCCACTTGCTTTTAACATTTCTATCTTTATTCCATCAATCCCAGCTGCTTTTTCCCATTTCATTCTACCCACTGCCTCACACACTTTCCCCACACTCACAACTGGTTCTTCCTCACTCCTACAAGATGTTATTCCTCCTTGCACTATACACGAAATCACAGCTTCCATATCTTCATCAACATTTAACAATTCCTCAAAATATTCCCTCCATCTCGATACCTTTAACTCTCCATTTAATAACTCTCCTCTCCTATTTTTAACTTTCAAATCCATTCATTTCCTAGGCTTCCTCAATTTATTAATCTCACTTCAAAACTTTTTCTTATTTTCAGCAAAATTTGTTGATATCTCACCCACCCTCTCATTTGCTCTCTTTTTACCTTGCTTCACCATTCTCTTAACCTCTCTTTTTCTCTCTATACACTCCTCCCGCACTGCATCACTTCTACTTTGTAAAAACCTCATATGCTAACTTTTTCTCTCTTACTACTCTCTTTACATCCATCATTCCTCCAATCGCTCTTCCTTCCTGCACCCATTTTCCTGTAACCACAAACTTTTGCTTAACACTTCATTCTTAAACCTACCCCATACATCTTCGACCCCATTGCCTATAATAATAATAATAATAATAATAATAATGATAATAATTTATTTAGACATGATACAATGTTGAAATACAGTTAGGTAAAAAGGAGGTGTACATGCCAAAAGCCCCTAATATGCTGAGCATTGTGGCCATTCTTAAAATTAATTAACAGTAGAATACATGGTAAAAAATTATGGTTGATAATTTACAAAATAAGTATAGTTGCAGCAATGCAATTAATTGAATGAGATCAAACAAATTAAAACAATTACAGTGGTACCTCGGTTAACGATGGTCCCCAAACTCGCCCTTTTATGTAAGTTTATTTTTTTAAATGCTTTTGTAAGTGTATTTTTGGGGGTATAAAAGGACTAGTCTATTTTACATTATTCCTTATGGGGATAAATTCGTTTGGTAATGGCACTTGAACAGCATTCTGGAATGAAAAAATATCGTTAACCGAGGTACCACTGTAGTTGTATTGCAATTACAGTTTATATGATCATTATATAAGTTACACAGAGTACAAGAGAGTGAATTATTTCATTTGTTAATGTTATAGAAACAGTTAGCTCAGTTTGCATTATTTATAACAGGTTTTTGCATTTAAGTGATTAATCAACTTTGTTGGGTATTGTGCACTTAGGTTTGGGTGAGAAGGTGGTTTTTTAGCATCATTTTGAATTGGGGTACAGGCAAGGTTTCTTTGGCAATCACAGGTAATGAATTCCAAATTTTCGGGCCTTTTATATGCATTGAGTTTTTGCATAGTGTTAGATGGACACAGGGAACATGAAGGAGTGATCTGTGTCTAGTGTTATGGTCATGTGTCTTGTTAAAGTTGGTAAGGAGAAGTTTGAGTGGTGGGTTAATATTTGCATAGTGTGTTTTATGTATGTAGTAGGCACAGTAAAAAGTATGGATGTCTTGTATGGTAAGTAAGTTTGATTTTTGAATATTGGTGGAGTATGTTGTCTGGAGAGTGAATTTGTTATCATTCTAACTGCAGCCTTTTGTTGTGTTATTAACCCTTTGAGGGTCGGTCCCGTACTAGTACGTCAGTGCAGCCAGGGTCGGTCACGTACTTGTACGCCTAAATTCTAGTGCCTTCAAATCTGGTGGAAGAAAGCTGGTAGGCCTACATATGAAAGAATGGGTCTGCGTGGTCAGTGTGCGCAGTATAAAAAAAATCCTGAAGCACCCAGTGCATAATGAGAGAAAAAAAACTCTGACCGTTTTTTTTATTTAAAACAGCGACTTTCGGGTGTATTTTCGTATGGTATTTATGGTTGTATTCTGTTTTGTTTGGTCTCATTCGATAGAATGGAAGATATACTATAGATATGGTGATGATTTTGATTGTTTTTACGATGACTAGTACCTTGAAACTGAGCGCAAAGTAGCGAAAATGTTCGATTTTTGTCGATGTTCAAGAGTAAACAAATCACACCATGCGTCCAATACACATCAACTGGCGAGTCTAATATTCTTGCACAAGTGCTCTGATATTATTTATACCATTTTTACAATGATGCAGTTGTATGCATAACAGTAAAACTTCTATTTTTTGTGAGGAAAAAATTCAAAATCGAAAGTAAAAGTAATGTAAAAGGCGCCTGATGACGTAACTAATGAACAGAGAAGATGTTATTTTAGTGCCAGGAATGTCTGCATTGTTTATTCTGGACCCTATTTTGAAATTGCCATCGTTTGAATTTTGTGTGAAATTGGCCAAATTGCCATTTTCTGACCACTATTTTGCTTAGTTGCAATTGGTAAATAGACGGTTTCTTGTACTCAATCGATAGAAGAAATGGAGTTCTAGCGAAATAGCTATAATTTTAGTAGACTGAAACATTGGAATTTGCCGAAAATAGGGCTCAAATTGGGCGAAATCGCCGACGCGTAAATGTCATCGATACCGCTAACTTCGCAAGAGCATAACTCCGTTAGTTTTCCATCAAATTTCATAATTTTGGTGGCGTTATGATCGGAAAAAGATTCTCTATCATTTCATAAGAAAAAATAATTTATTTTTTTTCTGAAACATTTTCGACCCTGAGAACAAGTTTGGGAGAGGGCCTCTCGACCCTCAAAGGGTTAATGGTATGAGATGAGTAATTGATGTTGAGCCCCATGTGCAGATTCTATAGGTGAGGTAGGGGTAAATGAGTGAGTGATATAGGGTAAGGAGAGGTGGTTGTGGAACATAGTACCGTATCTTGGATAGTATTCCCACGGTCTTGGAGACTTTCTGGAAATTTGTTGTATACGTGTCTGAAATTTTAGGCCACTGTCAAGATGGATACCTAAGAATTTTCCCTCTGTGAGTTTTGTGATAGGGGAACCTGTTTATCATTATGTTAAGTGGTACGTTTGTAGCTCTCTTCCCAAACTGAATGAAATAGGTTTTATCAATATTGAGAGTAAGTTTGTTAGTCATCATCCAGGTAGATATTTTCTGCAATTCATCATTTACAGTGTTGGCTAGTATGTCTGGGCTTGGGTGAGAGAAAACGTGTGTAGTGTCATCTGTAAATAGTATGGGTTTAAGTAGTTGAGATGCATTTGGTAGGTCGTTAATGTAAATGAGAAAGAGAAGTGGGCCAAGAACACTTCCCTGTGGGACACCTACTGTAATAGTTTGTGCGGTAGAGCTAGCTCCATTTGTGTACACACATTGGTTTCTGTTGCTAAGGTATGATTTTAGGTAGTTGAGGAAGTGCCCTCTTATACCATAGTGTGATAATTTTAGGTGTAACAGATCATGGTCAGCTGTATCAAAAGCTTTACGTAAATCAATGAAGATTCCCACTGGGATTTTTTTTTTCTCGAGAGCGGTGTAAATTATTTCTAGCATGTGTATAATAGCATCATTTGTATTTTTATTAGGCCTGAATCCAAATTGACAGTGGTTGAGTATGTTGTGGGAGATGAGGTAGGAATATACAGTGGTACCTCGGTTAACCCTTTGACTGTCGGAGGCCCCTCTTTAAAACTGTCATTCTATGTCGGGAAATATTCGAAAAAAAAAAAAAAAATTTTTCTTATCAAAATGTTTAGATTATTTTTCTGATTGTTTAAATCCCCCAAAAAAATTTTGTGATCAGTATTTACTGAGATATAGAGGCGTAAAGTTGGCAAAAAATGAGCCGCGTATGGCAACAGCGGCGAATGCCGCTCACCCGGTAAACTTTGGTTTACTTCCTTTCGTAGGTTTCTTGTTTTTTTTTCACTATTTTATTTTTTTACATAACTTATGTGGCCTGTGAGACCAAAGTAAGGTGCAATGTATATATATACACTCGTTGTATGCAACACAATAATCGCACAAACATTAGTATCATTATATTGTTTACAAAACTTGTTTACACCAACCAACAATAAAAAAAATTGTTTATTACTATTGTTCTATAATATATATACACATATATAATGACTAGACACTTTCCATCAACTGCAATTAGCACTTCAAAGCTCCAAGTGTGTGTGTGTGTGTGTGTGGGGACATCTAAATTTGCTGAGTCAGGGTAAGGCAGCTGTCAAAATGACATATACCATTACTCACCACCCCACACTGCCTGTCAACACAAAAGGGGACTCATGTCTTCTTCTCCACAACCTCCTTCCTTTCCTTCATACCTACCTTCCTAGCTTCCTATTTTCCTTCATTCCTTCCTTTCTTTCTGCCTTCCTTTCTTACTTATTTCCTTCCTTCCTCTCATCTCTTCCTTCCTTCCTTTCTCTTTTTCTTTCTTACTTCCTTCCTTCTTCCTTTCCTCCTTCCTTACTTCTTTCCTTCCTTCCTCTCATCTCTTCTTTCCTTCCTTCCTATCATCTCTTCTTTCCTTCATTCCTGCCTCACATCTCTTCCTTCCTTCCTTACTTTCTTTCTTCCTTCCTTCCTTCCTTCTGTTATCCTGGGCATTGCTTTCGGTCACAAACTCCTCAAAACCATGAAATTTATCTTCAGAGACACTTCCATCTGTGTTAGAGCTATCATTGAGGAAGAGAAATGTCCCAAATGTGCCAAGGAGTCAGATAATTCTTACCGCTAGGCATGCTGAACAAGGACTACTGAAATGGTGTTCCCACAATGCACCAGTGGCTGCCCGATTTTTTTTATACTGCGCACACTGACCACACAGACCTATTCTCTCACATGTGGGCCTACCAGCTTTCTCCTGCTTGATTTGAGGCCGCTAGAATTTAGGTGTATAAATACGTCCGAAACATTGGCTCGTAAGACGTATATATACGACTGAAACAGTCAAAAGGTTAACGATGGTCCCCAAACTCGCCCTTTTATGTAAGTTTATTTTTTTAAATGCTTTCGTAAGTGTATTTTTGGGGGTCTAAAAGGACTAGTCTATTTTACATTATTCCTTATGGGGATAAATTTATTTGGTAATTTCACTTGAACAGCATTCTGGAACAAAAAATTATTGTTAACTGAGGTACCACTGTATCTGTCTATGAATTAATTTTTCAAAGATTTTGGAGAGAAGGGGTAAGTTAGATATCGGCCTATAGTTATTCAGGTCTGTTTGATCTCCTCCTTTATGGTCTGGTGGCTAAAGCTCTCGCTTCACACGGCGAGGGCCTGGGTTCGATTCCCAGCCAGGGCAGAAACATTGGGCGTGTTTCTTTACACCTGTTGTCTATGTTCCCCATCAGTAAAATGGGTACCTGGGTGTTAGTCGACTGGTGTGAGTCGCATCCTGGGACACTGACCTAATCTGCCCGAAATGCTCAGCATAACAAGGGACTTTCTATATAGTAGTATGTCACTGATGTCAGCTAGGCCTGTATACCATGTACATGTACTTGTAGTAAATAAAGAAAGATATTATTATGTATGGGGGTAACCCTCGCTATTTTGAGTATTGATGGGAAGGTAGAGGATTTGATGGATTTGTTAAAGAGTGTTGCAATAATTGGTGAGAAAACTTGAGAAGCTTTTTTGTATATAAAAGGTGGTAAGTTATTTAGGTCTCCTGCCTTGTTTTTTAATGTGTTGATTATAAGTGAAACTTCTATTGGGTTGATCGGGGCTAGGAATAGTGTGTTTGGATAGGTGCCAGTGAGATAGTCGTTAGGTGGAGTGTTTGAACTTGGGATTTTACTTGCCAGCTTTTTTCCTATGGTGGAGAAGAAATCATTGAGTTTGTTTGCTATTTCAGTAGGTGGGAGTAGGGGTTCATCTGGTTTTGTTAGCTTGATTGTTCTGTTAGTGGAAATCTTTTTAGTTCCTAGAATTTCAGATAGGGTTTTCCAGGTCTTTTTTATATCACCTTTTAAGTTATGTAATCTGTTCTCATAGTACAATTTTTTTGACCACCTTATCAGGCTCGTTAGGTTTGAAGAGTAACGTTTTGTTTATTCTCTTGTTATTTGACACATTCTGTACTGTTTTTCATATAGGTGTTTTATATTAATAGATTTGAGTGTGCTGGGTGTTAGCCAGGGACTGTTTAGTCTTTTAGCTGTGATTTGTTTAGTTTTTTTAGGGCAATGCTTATTATAGAGGTATTGGGTCTTTTTAAGAAAATTATTAATACATAAGTCAGTATATGTACAGTTGTCTATTTCTGTTTGCCAGTCAGTGTTTGTCATAGCTGTTATGAAGTTATTAATAGCTGTCTCATT
>WNWK01031728.1:0-22486 GCA_009830355.1 Cherax destructor
CAGAGCAACACCTGTGTCGGGAGCAACACCTGTGTCAGAGCAACACCTGTGTCAGAGCAACACCTGTGTCAGGAGCAACACCTGTGTCAGAGCAACACCTGTCAGAGCAACACCTGTGTCAGAGCAACACCTGTGTCAGAGCAACACCTGTGTCAGAGCAACACCTGTGTCAGAGCAACACCTGTGTCAGAGCAACACCTGTGTCAGAGCAACACCTGTGTCAGAGAAACACCTGTGTCAGAGCAACACCTGCTTTTTTATCACATGGTTCAGCTTCCCTGAGGAGGTAGATGCACATAGGATGCAGCAGGCATTTCCCCCCTGGTGCCACACTTGGCTTGCGGGTTTTTACAGACATCAATGTCTCATAATTCTTCAGGAACTTGAGTATGAACTTTCCCATGATCTAAGCGGTTTCCGATTCTGTAAGGGCGAATTTGTAACATGTCGAGTGCATTCTGTGTCTCCCTGAAGCTGATAGATTCATTCTCTTAAACTCAGTATATTATAAGTATTGTGAGCGAATGAAGACGAACAAATATGCTATTTCCAGTATGAATATTTTGTACAGGTTCACCGCTTTATTTTATGTCGCAAGATCATCGTGAAAGCGTGTAGCTAATTAGCAGCACTAATTCATTCTGTTGAATTTTCGCAACAGGTAAGCCAATGGTGATAATATATGCCTCTGTGAAGAGTAATATTGCACTTTATGTAGAAGTCAGCAGCTACATATATATATATATATATATATATATATATATATATATATATATATATATATATATATTTTTTTTTTTTTTTACAGTGGTACCTCTACGTACGAGCAGCTCCCAACTCGAACAATCATGTAAGTGTATTTTTGTAGGTGCTTTTGTAAGTGTTTTTTTGGGGTCTGAAATGGATTAACTTAATTTTCATTATTTTTTGGGGAAAAAAATTCCTTCGGTATCAGCACTTGAATAGCCGTCTGAACTAATTAAGCTCGTAACTCGAGGTACCACTGTATCTATATATTACAAACCATAAAATTACCAATTACAGTGTCACAGACGTCTGACAAATAAATGAAAAAACTATTTTGTAATGTTCCTTTAGACACTGTAGGTGACACCAGTTGGAGACAGCAGCAAGTCCAGCACAACCAGGGAGGCCCAGCGCTAGGCTCATCCTGGGCATCCCAAAAAATTTCAAGTCATTGCACCAAAATGTGCTAAATGAATCGTTTAGATTATTCCATTGTGGTTCACACAAATTTTTTGAGCATATCTCCTAGCTTAAAAATAAAGATTTTAGACATAATTTTCTTCAATTTATCAGTTGGCTGTTATATCACACTGTGTTACAATTCACAGCACTAGTATTTACCATAAGATAGCAATAATGACTTACTGAATACCTCACAGCATTACACGGCAAAGTGTCAACCATCAATAAAACTTATGCTGTAATGTGTTTCTAATCTTAACGGACCAACAGTAAATAACGTATCTGTTAGAGTCATAAATATCCTTGATGGGTTACGGACACAGGGTCAACTATAGGCTGAGACGCACGTAGTCTGAGATGATATTGTCCGCCGCTCTTCTTACAAGCTGACTGTTGTCAAATGTCCACCAACCACTGATTAGCTACTATAAACTCTTCCATACTCACTGATGGCTGCTGTTAACTGTCTACCTCACTCACTGACTGGACTTCCTTACCTTGAAGGGTCATTTGCATGGGTAGATGTGTGGTTTCCTGCAATTGAGCACGGTAATTTTTGTGATAAATGTCCCTATCGGCATCAGGAGTAACAGTCCTACATCACGCCATATATTAAAGCTCTACGAAATGTTTCCTCTCTATCGTAAGTCAATGTAAACAAAACTGACAATATAATACATAAGCTGCCATGGGTGGTGGAAGGAACATCAGCTGCCATGGGTGGGTGGGAAGGAACATGGGGGGGAAGGAACATCACTGCCATGGTGGCAAGAAGCACATCACTGCTGTGAACAACTGTAAATCTAACGTGAAAGGATTCTGATCAATTATGGTTATTTTTCCTCGGCATTTGGGCCATGGGTGGGAAACGGAAATAACACGGAAAAATACGGAAACACGGAAAATTGACGTGAAATTATAAAAGTTTACCTACGAGGCATATAATGATACTTTCAAAGGCAAAATATTTAAGCTAATGCCTCTTGCAAAAAATAAGGCTGCGTAACCCATTCATTTTGCAAAAATAAAAAGTAGAATGTGATGTTTGGAAGGGTTTAGTAGGAGGAGAAGCGGGTTTTTTTCTCATTCTCCCGAAGGTGGGCCATACAAAGCCTTGGGAATATGGAGGAAGAAGATTTGATTAGGGATGCAGGATAGCTCCCTTTTTTGAAAAACCTTTCCCGGTATCCCCTCCCTTGCCCCCTTATTGGATGAAATGTCACTAAAATCAAGTGTATGGTAAAAAGATCACATTTATAAAAACGTAATAATTACAGTTATCAGCTTTATCCATCCTTTCCCATTTTTGTCAAATTAAGGCAAAGTGAATTCTCTCCAATTTCTCTGATAAACATGGAAAGATAAATTAACCAAACTAACTTAACTCCTCATTATTCTTGCCAAATATAATTTATATCTAAATCTTCCCAGGTTGTGGTTGGGGGACCTAACGATCATCTTGGTGCGCTGAACTAAAAGGCGACAGGGTGGTAATCCCCTGACGAAGGGTGGACTCTATGTCCGTGATCATTTAAATTGTTGCATAAAAACGGGAAAAGTCTGAATTAACCATACAGAGTCTGTCTGGATAGAATTTTCAGAGGGTTGAAAATTGATTTTAGGCGTGTTTACCGTCCTCCAAACAGATAGGGAACAAGGAGACTACTTTGGGAGGAAATTGTTAAGGCCACAAGACACGATAACGTAAATTCTAGGGGACTTTCTTTATCAGATTGATTGGAATTTCGCGGGAATTTAGAATCTAACGACTTTTAAAGTAGTTCAGGATTGCTTTTTTAAGCAGTTTGTAACAGAACCTACAAGAAATAACCTTTGACTTGGTTCGCAACAAGGAAACCCTTGTTAATAATTTAAAATACAGAGGAACTCGGCTCAAGCGACCACAAGTCAATTACCTTTAGCATTGAATGGATGTATATAGTAGGGATAATTCAGTAATGGTCCCGATTTTCGTTAGAATTTAATGGACTTGAGAACACTTATCAATGTGGACTGGGGTGGAAGAGGTATCAATATGAAGTTTTCTTAACACTGGCTGCCCAAAAACATTTATACCGTATAAAGAAATTAGATCAAGTAGAAATAAAAATGGATGAATAATGGCTCAAATATCTTTTAGGGCAGAAGAAAAATTTATAGGCGCATAAAAAGAGGTGAGGGTCTCTTATAAATCAGTATACGAAAAGAGGGACGTTAAAAGGGGGAAAAAGAAAAGCTAAACGGGTATGAAATTAAATTGCTAGGGATTCAAAAACTAACCCCAAAAAATTTTTTCAGGTTTATAGAACAAAAGTTAGGGATAAGATAGGCCCCTTAAATAACTTTGGGCATCTTCTGACAAAGAATGATATGTGCTCTATTTTTAATAATTATTTTCTCTCGGTTTTCACACAGGAAGACATTAAAAATTCCCGTAATTAATTTTTACAAGGGAAGAAGATAAATTATGTAATATCACAGTCACTAGCGAAATTATTATGAAACAGCTGGACCATGAAACAAAATAAATCCGGGTCCTGATGGGGCTTTTGCAAGGGTTCTTAAGGAATGCAAATGGAACTCGGAACCAATATCTAACATTTTTAATTTATCTTTAAACGGTTAGTGTCTGATATGTGGAAGATTAATGTAATTCCTTTTTTAAAGCAGGGGACAAGTCCTGCAAACCTCCCAAAACCTGACCTCAATTGAGGCAAATTCTAGAGTCAATATAGTGAAAGAAGCCATCTAGATAACCATAATTTGATTAATGATTGGTTCACGAGGGCCGTTCTGCCTATCTAATTTATTAACCTTCTTCAGTAAAGCTTTTGAGGCTGTTGATGATAAAAATTCGATATTGTTTATTTAGACTTTAGTAAGGCTTTGATAGAGTACCGCACCAGAGACTATTAAAAAAGTGGCAGCTCATGGCATTGGGAAAAGTGCTGTCATGGATCAGTCATGGCTCACCAATAGGAAGCAGAGAGTGTGCTGAAATGGGGTTAAATCCGAATGGGGACTTGTAACAAGTGGTGTTCCACGGATCAGTCTTAGGCCCATTGTTATTTATAATATATTCAATGACCTTGATGAGGGAATTACTAGTGATATGGCAAATTCGCCGACGACACGAAGATAGGTAGGATAATTGATTCAAACATAGATGTCATAGAACTTCAGGAAGATTTAGACAAACTTAATTCGTGGTCAGAAAAGTGGCAGATGCAGTTCAATGTAGATAAATGCAAGGTTCTGAAGCTCGGGAGTGTCCATAACAAGCACTTATAAGTTAAATAACGTAGAACTTAGCCATACAGATTGCGAGAAGGATTTGGGGGGTGATGGTAAGCAGCAACCTTAAACCAAGACAGCAATGCCTAAGCGTACGTAATAAGGCAAATAGATTACTGGGATTTATATCAAGAAGTGTTGCAACAGAAGTCCAGAGGTTATATTACAGCTTTATACATCATTAGTAAGGCCTCACCTAGATTACGCAGCTCAGTTCTGGTCTCCATATTACAGAATGGACATAAATTCGTTAGAAAACATTCAGCGTAGAATGACTAAATTAATACATAGTATTAGAAATCTTCCTTACGAAGAAAGATTGAAGACCCTAAAATTACATTCACTTGTAAGACGTAGAATGAGGAGACATGATCGAGGTATACAAGTGGAAAATGGGTATTAACAAGGGGATATAAATAAGGTCTTGAGGATATCTCTCCAAGAGAGAACCCGCATAATGGATTCAAGTTAGATAAGTTTAGATTTAGAAAGGATATAGGAAAGTATTGGTTTGGAAATAGGGTAGTTGATGAGTGGAACAGTCTGCCTAGTAGGGTTATTAAGCTAGGACCTTGGGTAGTTTCAAATTTAGGTTGGATAAATTCTGAGTAGAGGGGTTGGATTTGAGTGGGACTCGCACATGAGTGGGTAGAATTGTCAAAGCTTATTTCTTGGGTAGCATTGAAAATTGGGTTGAGCAAATATTCTGTTAGTGGGACGGATTGTGAAGGACCTGCCTAGTATAGGCCAACAGGCCTGCTGCAGTGTTCCTCCTTTCTTATGTTCTTATGTTCTTATGACAGGGTTGAATCCCAATCACTCAGAGGATTATTACATTCGTATAAGGAGAGCATTCAACACCTTGTATATATATATATATATATATATATATATATATATATATATATATATATATATATATATATATATATATATATATATATATATATATATATATATATAATATATGCAAAAAGATCACAGTAAACAGGTGATATCAAAATATGCAAGAAACCACTATGAAAAAATAGAAGAATTCCAAGCGCTTTCGTGACTACTCACATTATCAAGGAACTATAACAGGAAACATGACAAGAAGGGCTTATATAAGGGCGAGACTACACCTCACAGTCCCTCACACTAACAAAGACTACACCTCACAGTAGCGTAACATCGCACGACTCTGTGAAGAGGAAAATAGAAAGGACCTGAAACTCTTCCCAAGAATTAAGATTAGTCCAATTTATTATTAAATTCTTCCCAAATTTTATTAATTATAAATGAATCCAATTTATATAAACCAAAAGAAATATTCATATTATTTTCAAAACTGCTTTTAATGAAACATGATTCTATTATATTTCTCTCAACCATGGACTTGTTTGATACAACCTTCTCAGCATTTTGAAAATCAATTGGATGGTTAAAATCTCACATGAATAAATAGAGCATTAGAATCTTGTCCAGTTCTAATGCTATATTTATGTTGTTTTAATCTTAGTTAAAGACTTTTACCAGTTTGACCAAAATAAACTTTATCGCATACTTTACAGGAATCTTATAGAAAATCCGTCAGCATTTTGGGGGAAATTTTTATCAAAAGTCTTTTTACTGTATCAAGATTTTTAAATACAACTTTGATATTAAAATTCTTAAGAAAGGAAGGCATATCAACCAAGTTTTCATGGTAAGGAGAACCAACATATTTTGGTTGAATAAGGTTGGTTGTCCCTTTTTGGATTGTAAAAGTATTCTAGCTATTTTAAAAGATTTATCAATTATGTTTCTTGGGTATTTTAAATCATTAGCTATTTCATAAATTTTAGAGATTTCTTCATCTATGAACTCGGGACTACAAATACGTAAAGCTTCAAAAACATTGAAGAAAACCGACACTTTAACTCTATCTTGATGTGAAGATAATAGTGTACATAGGAAAATTATTTGTAGGTTTCGTAAATTTTAAATTTAAAATCAATGTTCCCTTAATAATAAAAACATCTAGGAAGGGCAATGAGTTATTTACTTCGAATTCAACAGTAAAATTTATAGAATGAGCTAAGCCATTTATTTAAAAAGAAATGGTTTATATCTACTTTCCTTAGGCAAAAGGCACAAAATATCATCAACATATCTATACCACGAGCTCTATTGGGAAGGATAGTGTTAGCAATCTTGTTTCTGAAAAATTCCTATATAGTTACTAGAACAGGGAAAGAGGATTTCCATTGCCATACCAAACTTCTGATGTAAAACTCATCATTAATACAATTTTGCATCAACAATACAAAGTTTAATAAGTTTAATGATAGTAGGAACTGGCAATGTAAATCAAAATTAACCAGTTCTTCAGATAAGAACCTTAGTAAATCACACTGGAACTTTTGTAAACAAGGAGGTAACATCAAAACAACCATATTGAAATCATTTAAATCAGTCAAGGTGCTTAATTTATCAACTAAATCTAAGTTGTTTTAACATTAAAATTAGAAATTTTCCAACAATTGGGCTCAAAATACAACAAGCCATTTGAAAGTTTATAAGAAACTGAACCTATAGAGCTAATAATTGTCTAACAATTACCAGGTTTTGTGTTTTTATTAATCCATACATATAAGGTAAAGATGGATTAGTGGAAGTAAATTTTTAATTAATTCATCTTTGCCCTTCAAAGTTTTATTTTTTGAAATTGCTGGACAGATTCTAGGGTTCTTTCTGTTTAGAATAGGTTTCAAAATCATCTAGGAGGTTATTCATTTTATCTTGGTAATCGGTTTCTTTCATAATTACAATTGCATTAATTTTATCTGCTTTAGTAAGACGCAAATTTTTATTATTCAAAAGTGAATCATAAGACTTAAAATCTTTGAGGGCAATTGAATATTTTGTTTTAACATTGAGCTATATAATCCCTTACTAATATTAATTCATCGTGATAAATCAGAGTTTTCTAAATTAAAAGGCTTTTGCAATTTCAACATATTAGTTTTTGAAGTTGCAAAACTTAAACCGAAACCAAGAGCAGCAGTTGTATTTTTATCTAATATTTCATCTGATAAGTTAATTACAAAATTGTTATTAGCGTGCTTTGTCCAATCACTATTTTCAATTAAATTATCTAATTTTCTTTGTAGTTTGTTTTTGAGATTATTACAAATTCTTCTGAGTTTATTATAGCAATGATCCAACATACTATGTTGCCATTCTGATGGAATAGCTTGATAAAAGGAGTATTTTTGTTTCTCAATATTTTGAATGCTTTCTCCTGTATTTTAGTAATTTCAATATGTTTCTGAAGAATAATTCTCATAAAATCATCAAAAGGACGATCTCTCATGTCAAGGAGTCTATTTGGTAAAAGAGATTTAGGCAAAACTTGTTCATTCAAACAGTCTCAAAAACAAACTACAAAGAAAATTAGATAATTTAATTGAAAATAGTGATTGGACAAAGCACGCTAATAACAATTTTGTAATTAACTTATCAGATGAAATATTAGATAAAAATACAACTGCTGCTCTTGGTTTCGTTTAAGTTTTGCAACTTCAAAAAACTTAATAATGTTGAAATTGCAAAAGCCTTTGTAATTTAGAAAAATCCTCTGATTTATCCACTGATGAAATTAATATTAGTAAGGGATGGTATATAGCTCAATGTTAAAACAAAATATTCCCATGCCCTCAAAGATTTTTAAGTCTTATGATTCACTTTTGAATAATAAAAATTTGCGTCTTACTAAAGCAGATAAAATTAATGCAATTGTAATTATGAAAGAAACCGATTACCAAGATAAAATGAATAACCTCCTAGATGATTTTGAAACCTATTCTAAACTTAGAAAGAATCCCTTAGAATCTGTCAACAGCAATTTCAATAAAACAATAAAACATCTATTGAAGGGCAAAGATGAATTAATTAAAAATTTACTTCCACTAATCCATCTTTACCTTATATGTATGGATTAATAAAAACACACAAACCTGGTAATCCTGTTAGACCAATTATTAGCTCTATAGGTTCAGTTTCTTATAAACTTTCTAAAATGGCTTGTTGATATTTTGAGCCCAATTGTTGGAAAAATTTCTAATTTTAATGTTAAAAACAACTTAGATTTAGTTGATAAATTAAGCACCTTGACTGATTTAAATGATTTCAATATGGTTAGTTTTGATGTTACCTCCTTGTTTACAAAAGTTCCAGTTGATGATTTACTAAGGTTCTTATCTGAAGAACTGGTTAATTATGATTTACCATTGCCAGTTCCTACTATCATTAAACTTATTAAACTTTGTATTGTTGATGCAAAATTTGTATTTAATGATGAGTTTTACACTCAGAAGTTTGGTATGGCAATGGAAAATCCTCTTTCACCTGTTCTTAGTAACTTATATATGGAATTTTCGAAACAAGATTGCTTAACACTATCCTTCCCAATAGAGCTAAGTGGTATAGATATGTTGATGATATTTTGTGCCTTATGCCTAAGGAAGTAGATATAAACCATTTCCTTGTTAAATTAAATAGCTTAGCTCATTCTATAAATTTTACTGTTGAATTCGAAGTAAATAACTCATTGCCCTTCCTAGATGTTTTTATTATTAAGGGTAACATTGATTTTAAATTTAAAATTTACAGAAAACCTACAAATAATTGTTCCTATGTACACTATTACTCTTCACATCAAGATAGAGTTAAAGTGTCGGTTTTTTCTTCAATGTTTTTGAGAGCTTTACGTATTTGTAGTCAGAGTTCATAGATGAAGAAATCTCTAAATTTATGTAATAGCTAATGATTTAAAATACCCAAGAAACATAATTGATAAATCTTTTAAAATAGCTAGGAATACTTTTACAATCCAAAAAGGGACAACCAACCTTATTCAACCAAAAATATGTTGGTTCTCCCTTATAGACACATCCGTCAGCATTTTGGGAGGATTTTTTTATCAAAAGTCTTTTTACTGTATCAAGATTTTTAAATACAACTTTGATATTAAAATTCTTAAGAAAAGAAGGCATATCAACCAAGTTTCATGGTAAGGACAACCAACATATTTTTGGTTGAATAAGGTTGGTTGTCCCTTTTGGATTGTAAAAAGTATTTCTAGCTATTTTAAAAGATTTATCAATTATGTTTCTTGGGTATTTTAAATCATTAGCTATTTCATAAATTTTAGAGATTTCTTCATCTATGAACTCTGGACTACAAATGCAAAGCTCTAATAAGTGTCTAATATATATATATATATATATATATATATATATATATATATATATATATATATATATATATATATATATATATATATATATATATATATAAATATATATATATATATATATATATATATATATATATATATATATATATATATTATATCTATATATATATATATATATATATATTAATATATTTGCTAGAATTGGCATCTTAGGGGGCTTAGTGCTGATAAATAAATTTCACAAGACAGGCTTAAAACACGATCTCTAGCATTGTAAAAATCTCTAGTTGTGTCGATGCATGCAGGGATGAGATGAAAGCTGTAAGCCTTCCTGCCTGAAAGCTGGCTGCCTTGGAATAACGTCTAGCGAAAGCTGGATGCCAAGGTATTGGACCAGTGTGGTACTGGTCGGTAAAGCACTGCACCTTGTCATGAGGTTCGTAGGTTCGAGTCTCCGTCGGCCAGAGATCAGTGTTTGTGAATATATATATATATATATATATATATATATATATATATATATATATATATATATATATATATATATATATATATATATATATATATATATATATATATATATATAGTGTGTAGTAGTAGTAGGTTGGTAGACAGCAACCACCCAGGGAGGTACTACCGTCCTGCCAGGTGACTGTGAAACAGAAACCTGAAACTGTTTTACATGATGGTAGGATTGCTGGTGTCTTTTTTCTGTCTAATAAACACGCTGGATAACAGGTATATCTAGCTCCTTCTACTTACACTTTAGGTCACACTACACAGGCATGCATATGCATATATATACATACACACATCTAGGTTTTTCTTCTTTTTCTTGATAGCTCTTGTTCTTTTTATTTTCTCTATTGTCCATGGGGAAGTGGAAAAGAATCTCTCCTCAGTAAGCCATGCGTATCGTATGAGGCGACTAAGATGCCGGGAACAATGGGCTAGTAACCCCTTCTCCTGTACAAATTTACTAAAAAAGAGAAGAAGAAAAACTTTATAAAACTGGGTTGTCTGAATGTGCGTGGATGTAGTGCGGATGATAAGAAAGAGATGATTGCTGATGTTATGAATGAAAATAAGTTGGATGTCCTGGCCCTAAGCGAAACAAAGCTGAAGGGGGTAGGCGAGTTTCAGTGGGGAGAAATAAATGGGATTAAGTCAGGAGTATCTGAGAGAGTTAGAGCTAAGGAAGGGGTAGCAATAATGTTGAAGGACCAGTTATGGAAGGAGAAGAGGGAATATAAATGTGTAAATTCAAGGATTATATGGATTAAAATAAGAGTCGGATGCGAAAAGTGGGTCATAATAAGCGTGTATGCACCTGGAGAAGAGAGGAGTGTAGAGGAGAGAGAGAGATTTTGGGAGATGTTAAGCGAATGTATAGTAACTTTTGAACCAAGTGAGAGAGAAATTGTGGTAGGGGACCTAAATGCTAAATTAGGAGAAACATGTAGAGAGGGTGTAGTAGGTAAGTTTGGGGTGCCAGGTGTAAATGATAATGGGAGCCCTTTGATTGAACTTTGTATAGAAAGGGGTTTAATTATAGGTAATACATATTTTAAGAAAAAGAGGATAAATAAGTATACAAGATATGATGTAGGGCGTAATGACAGTAGTTTGTTGGACTACGTATTGGTAGATAAAAGACTGTTGAGTAGACTTCAGGATGCACATGTTTATAGAGGGGCCACATATATATCAGATCACTTTTTAGTTATAGCTACAGTGGGAGTAAAAGGTAGATGGGATACAAGGAAAATAGAAGCAGTAAGTAAGAGAAAGGTGAAGGTTTATAAACTAAAAGAGGAGGCAGTTAGGGTAAGATATAAACAACTATTGGAGGATAGATGGGCTAGTAAGAGTGTAGGCAATGGGGTCGAATATGTATGGGGTAGATTTAAAAATGTAGTGTTAGAGTGTTCAGCAGAAGTTTGTGGTTACAGGCGAGTGGGTGCGGGAGGGAAGAAGAGCGATTGTTGGAATGATGATGTAAAGAAAGTAGTAAGGGAGAAAAAGTTAGCATATGAGAGGTTTTTACAAAGTAGAAGTGATGCAAGGAGGGAAGAGTATATGGAGAGAAAAAGAGAGGTTAAGAGAGTGGTGAAGCAATGTAAAAAGAGAGCAAATGAGAGAGTGGGTGAGATGTTATCAACAAATTTTGTTGAAAATAAGAAACAGTTTTGGAGTGAGATTAATAAGTTGAGGAAGCCTAGGGAACAAAAGGATTTGACAGTTAAAAATAGGAGAGGAGAGTTATTAAATGGAGAGTTAGAGGTATTGGGAAGATGGAGGGAATATTTTGAGGAGTTGTTAAATGTTGATGAAGACAGGGAAGCTGTGATTTCGTGTATAGGGCAAGGAGGAATAACATCTTGTAGGAGTGTGGAAGAGCCAGTTGTGAGTGTGGGGGAAGTACGTGAGGCAGTGGGTAGAATGAAAGGGGGTAAGGCAGCTGGGATTGATGGGATAAAGATAGAAATGTTAAAAGCAGGGGAAGATATAGTTTTGGAGTGGTTGGTGCTATTATTTAATAAATGTATGGAAGAGGGTAAGGTACCTAGGGATTGGCAGAGAGCATGTATTGTTCCTTTGTATAAAGGCAAAGGGGACAAAAGAGAGTGCAACAATTATAGGGGAATAAGTCTGTTGAATGTACCTGATAAAGTGTATGGTAGAGTTATTATTTAAAGAATTAAGAGTAAGACAGAACGCAGGATAGCAGACGAACAAGGGGGCTTTAGGAAAGGTAGGGGGTGTGTAGACCAAGTGTTTACAGTGAAACATATAGCTGAACAGTATTTAGATAAGGGTAAAGAGGTTTTTGTGGCATTTATGGATTTGGAAAAGGCGTATGATAGGGTGGATAGAGTGGCAATGTGGCAGATGTTGCAGGTGTATGGAATAGGAGGTAGGTTACTGAAAGCAGTGAAGAGTTTTTATGAGGATAGTGAGGCTCAAGTTAGAGTGTGTAGGAGGGAAGGGGACTATTTCCCAGTAAAAGTAGACCTTAGACAAGGATGTGTGATGTCACCGTGGTTGTTCAATATATTTATAGATGGGGTTATAATATAGAGAAGTGAATGCGAGGGTCTTGGCAAGAGGTGTGGGGTTAAAAGATAAAGAATCAAATACAAAGTGGGAGTTGTCACAGTTGCTTTTTGCTGATGACACTGTGCTTTTGGGAGATTCTGAAGAGAATTTGCAGAGGTTGGTGGATAAATTTGGTAGGGTGTGTAAAAGAAGAAAATTGAAAGTGAATATAGGAAAGAATAAGGTGATGAGGATAACAAAAAGATTAGGTGACGAAAGATTGGGTATCAGATTGGAGGGAGAGAGTATGGAGGAGGTGAATGTATTCAGATATTTGAGAGTGGACATGTCAGCAGATGGGTCTATGAAGGATGAAGTGAATCATAGAATTGATGAGGGGAAAAGGGTGAGTGGAGCACTTCGGAGTCTGTGGAGACAAAGAACTGTGTCCATGGAAGTAAAGAGGGGAATGCATGAGAGTATAGTTATACCAACGCTCTTATATGGGTGTGAAGCATGGGTGATGAATGTTGCAACGAGGAGAAGGCTGGAGGCAGTGGAGATGTCATGTCTGAGGTCAATGTGTGGTGTGAATATAATGCAGAGAATTCGGAGTTTGGAAATTAGGAGGAGGTGTGGGATTACCAAAACGATTGTCCAGAGAGCTGAGGAGGGGTTGTTGAGGTGGTTTGGACATGTAGAGAGAATGGAACGAGACAGAATGACTTCGAGAGTGTATAAATCTGTAGTGGAGGGAAGGAGGGGTAGGGGTCGGCCTAGGAAAGGTTGGAGGGAGGAGGTAAAGGAAGTTTTGTGTGCGAGGGCTTGGACTTCCAGCAAGCATGTGTGAGCGTATTTGATAGGAGTGAATGGAGGCATATGGTTTTAATACTTGACGTGCTGTTGGAGTGTGAGCAAGGTAACATTTATGAAGGGGTTCAGGAAACCGGCAGGCCGGACTTGAGTTCTGGAGATGGGAAGTACAGTGCCGGCACTCTGAAGGAGGGTGTTAATGTTGCAGTTTTATAAATGTAGTGTAAAGCACCCTCTGGCAAGACAGTGATGGAGTGAATGATGATGAAAGTTTTCTTTTTCGGGCCACCCTGCCTTGGTGGGAATCGGCCGATGTGTTATATATATATATATATATATATATATATATATATATATATATATTATAATGAGTGTAGAAGCTATGGGTGATGAATGTTGCAAGAGGAGAAGGCAGAGAGGCAGTGGAGATGTCATGTCTGAGGTCAATGTGTGGTGTGAATATAATGCAGAGAATTCGGAGTTTGGAAATTAGGAGGAGGTGTGGGATTACCAAAACGATTGTCAGAGAGCTGAGGAGGGTTGTTGAGGTGGTTTGGACATGTAGAGAGAATGGAACGAGACAGAGTGACTTCGAGTGTATAAATCTGTAGTGGAGGGAAGGCGGGGTAGGGTCGGCCTAGGAAAGGTTGGAGGGAGGGGTAAAGGAAGTTTTGTGTGCGAGGGCTTGGATTTCCAGCAAGCATGTGTGAGCGTTTTGATAGGAGTGAATGGAGGCATATGGTTTTAATACTTGACGTGCTGTTGGAGTGTGAGCAAAGTAACATTTATGAAGGGATTCAGGAAACCGGCAGGCCGGACTTGAGTTCTGGAGATGGGAAGTACAGTGCCGGCACTCTGAAGGAGGGGTGTAAATGTTGCAGTTTTATAACTGTAGTGTAAAGCACCCTTCTGGCAAGACAGTGATGGAGTGAATGATGATGAAAGTTTTTCTTTTTCGGGCCACCCTGCCTTGGTGGGAATCGGCCGATGTGTTAATAAAATAAAAAAAAAAAAAAAAATATATATATATATATATATATATATATATATATATATATATATATATATATATATATATATATATATATATATATATATATATATATATATATATATATATGTAGTTCTGCCTGGTCCTCGTCCGATTGAATTCTTCTCATCAACTTCACATCATCTGCAAACAGGGACACTTCGGAGTCTATTCCTTCCGTCATGTCGTTCACAAATAAGAGAAACAGCACTGGTCCCTGGACTGACCTCTGTGGAACCCCACTCGTCACCGGCGCCCACTCTGACACCTCGCCACGTACCATGACTCGCTGCTGTCTTCCTGACAGGTATTCCCTGATCCATTGTAGTGCCTTCCCTGTTACCCCTGCCTGGTCCTCCAGCTTCTGCACTAATCTCTTGTGTGGAACTGTGTCAAACGCCTTCTTACAATCCAAGAATATGCAATCTGCCCACACAGGATATCCCGTCCCTGAAACCGTGTGTGTGTGTGTGTGTGTGTGTGTGTGTGTGTGCGTGCGCGCTTGTGTGTGTCTTGCATATAAACCGAATCCCGCAGTTTGGCCTGTTAGCAAAGGCCGTCCTATGCCGAATAAATTGGGGAGACAAGTGGTTTATGGCATATCTCTGCCAAATTAAATCTGAGCATAAGGAAAATAAATATATATAATTGATTTTAAATAATATTTAATAAATTTAAATTCACCTATGATAAATATAGCAGAATTTAGCTAAAAATAAAAATGCGTTAATTTAAGGGAGGTTTGGTAAGGTTTCTAAGTTTTGGTCCAAAAATAAAAATCTTTATATCACTGTCAATTTAAAAAATATTTACCATTCTGTAAGAGAATTTGATTTAAAGCTTATTCGGCAAGTTCGGCATATTTGGCAGTACGGAGATAACATCGCACTTTTTGTATACTTTAACAATGCGATATCTTGAGACTGTCTCTCCAATATCGTGTTTGTGAGAAATGGGGGGAACAAATATGATATCTTGATACCTGGTCTCAGGTTTCTATTTGTTCGTGACTGTAGTACCTAGTACTAATTCCCTATACCTTCACATCCTCGATTTTATTAATAGACTCAAGCCTCTTTGGAGATGACGTAGTGAATGTTCCTATGAAACCTGACCTCTAGTCAAAAGTTATGGGGATTGTGTAGAGGCATTTATAAGCTCAGGAGATGTAGGTAAGAGAGACTTGGTGAGGAGCTCTAGACAGATGCAGAGCTGTAGTTCAGTCTGAGGACTTTGTGGCCAGACTCTGTCGGGAAGATTTCTGAGGCTCCTTGTGAGGTCTGGGGACTTGGTATTGGTAGTATGCCTGATCTTCTAGAGTGATCTACTTAGGATTATCTACTGTAAGTTAATATTCTGTTTCGTCAGCTTATTATATTCCTCCGTGTCATTTATTTTAGTATCAGATCCCTTTTTCTTTAACCAAGGATATTGTTGTAAAAATTATTAATGAATTGTAATCGAAGAGAATATAGTATTCACTACCCCATCTTTAATTTGTTATTGTTAATAAAATTGAATATTACTTAAGTGGTAAGGTAAAAATTAAGTGTAAGTGAGTAAAGTTCCCCCATAGTGTGTAGTGAGGTGAGATGGTGTACTCACTGTCTGCACTCACTCATCCCATAACTCATTACTCACATTTTGCATATTGAAGAAAGTTCCATCTTCACGCCCGTGACATAACGAAACTGTGAGTGTTATGTTAAATAATCAGGAAATTATACTAACGTCAATTTATTAACTTTTTGTATCGTTTGCAAGAAATCATGATCCAAGAGTCAGAAAGCAGATGATAATAATTATGAAGAATAACAACAACAACAACAAAAAAATAGGATTTTTTATAAAAAACTAGGATTTTATATAGAAAACTAGGAAAATCTACAGAAGAACTAGGATTTTATATAGAAAACTAGGAAAATCTACAGAAGAACTAGGATTTTATATAGAAAACTAGGATTTCTTATAAAAACTAGGATTTTATATAAAAAACTAGGATTTTTTATAAAAAACTAGGATTTTATATAGAAAACTAGGAAAATCAACATTAATGACAATAACACCAACAAACAACAAAATCACAAAACAGCGAAGATAACAATAATAACAACAAACAACAGCAGTAACAACAACAGCAACAACAACAAAACAGCAGTAACAACAACAATTATGAGAAGAAGAAATAAATAAAAAGAAGAAAAGACGATGTTAATGATGATGATGATTAGGAGGAGGAGATTAACAATAATTCATTATAAACAACGCAAGTTTGACTAATGTGTTGTGTGGTCACTCATCACTGTACTAAACAATGGGTATTAAAAGCAAACAGAGAGTTAACAATTGTATTCCGAAGCTCTTGTTAAAATTAGATAAATTTGAAATCTACAGAATTCAAGTAAGCAAATGGTGGGTACGCAACATTATACTTCTATCATATTATCTTTCTGGCTGTTGCATATAACCTCAATATAGACCGTGGAGTCTCCAGCTATATGTCTTTCCTATGTACCCCTATGTACTGAAGACTAGCGTAGCTATGTATATGGCATTCAGAAAGTCTCCTGTCTGGTTACCAAGAGACAAGAGACAGTAATATCAACACTGTGCGCAAAATATTGCTTAGGTTCGGAAGTCTTGTTTACAGTGAAAACTTTGCTTTCACTGTTACCTTCAAGCTCAGAATACAATGTTGAATCAAATGTTGCAGAAAACACTATTTATACTAGAGACAGAGCAACGATTTGCAGATACAACTGGGACCTTTGTAGGTAAAATGCGGGGCAATACAGTTTGTTGGCTAGTACCCGTGACCTTGGGCACACTTGTATGTGTGTGTGTGTGTGTGTGTGTGTGTGTGTGTGTGTGTGTGTGTGTGTGTGTGTGTGTTTAATTTCCAGCCATTGTAAACTGACCATCCGAATAAGAAATAATGCCAGCTGAATACAGGTTTTCAAATTATATCAAAGTTAATATCTTTATGTCAAAGCCAGTTTACCATCTTTGTTGACCCACTAGTTTTTAATATTAAATCAGTTTATATTCTCTTTAAATTGCAGAGTATTTTCACAGTTTATTGACGCTCATCACTGATTGCAAACAAAAGCAAAGAACATACATGTGTTGCAGAACATGTTTCTATTGGGACGTTTCCCTCTGGGTAAAGCTTCATCAAATCTTAATATGATAAAGCCTATATACAGCGAAACGTTGTTCAAACGTAAATTTGTTCTACAACGTGTCTCTTCTTCACAGGGCAACACACAATTCCATGGTCTCTTCTTCTGTTAAGTTCGGGGCCTAAGCTTGCATTACCAATTGATCCAGTGTCTTACACTGTGTACCCAGCCACAGATCCGCTTCCTGACGTAAGTTTAAAGCAACTTCCAGCTGTAAATTCACTTCCGTTTTAATCCCGTGATGCTCACACTATCTAAATACAACTTGTTCTTTATATATGATGGGTCTTATTACACGCACTAGAGTCAATTTAACTCTACCCGATTAATACCCTTACAAAAATGTAATTCATTTTATTAAAGAATAAGAAAGGTTAGTTTAAATTCCCACATCATGTGAAGAACTAGTTTTCTCAAGACTAAACATACGGAAACACTCAGGTAATTCCATTTCGTTATTATTTAGTAATATTTTTTCCACATTTGTATTCATATGTTTTATAGTGATTTCATTATTTACACGGCGATAGTGAAACCAGGTAAATTAAATGGCTACGAGATCAGTCAATCTTCGTTTACTACTTTTTTTTTAAGAAAATCCACCTTCAGTTACTTGACACTTCTCGTAACTTTGCGAATACTATTTTCTAATTTTTGAGTTAGGTTAGAGACTGTATTATTCTAGGTTAGGTTGGGTTAGGACATGTTACATAAATTAATCCTATAAAGGCGTACATATATATCCACAAATAGACTAATTAAGAAAAAAAGAAGGCTGGCGACACTTCTGGCAGCGGTGTAAACAAACAGCGCCAGGAAATGTTTATATTAGCATGAGTATCTCCAGTGATACGAGCAAACAGACGAGCAAGACCGACGAGAGAGAGGGAGAGCGAGTCCACCTGTGGAGAGCACCAGAGTGAATCCACCTGTAGGAGACAACGAGAGAATCCACTTTAGGGAGACTACGAGAGCGAGTCCACCTGTGGGAGAGCGAGTCCACCTGTAGGAGACTACGAGAGCGAGTCCACCTGTGGGGGACTCTGAAAGCGAGTCCACCTGTGGAAGACTACGAGAGCGAGATCAATTAATGAAGACTACGAGAGCGAGATCAATTAATGAAGACTACGAGAAGAAGAGGGCCATTTGTTAGAGACCACGATAGGAAAACTACGGAAGCAAAAGGACGAGATAAATTTAAGGTGAATTAAAATAAGGGTAAGAAAAGGATCGCATGATACAGAGCGTACAAGGCAGACAGTGAGAGACAGACCTTTGGAGCTCTATCTGGAAAGGAAGAGCGGTGGAGCCCAGTGAACACTGACCTTGGGTGGATACACAGCCTCAGGTCTCACGTGTGGTCAGTCATTCCTAATTATTGCCTCTGTGATGTTGCAGCCTCCTCTAACTGCACCACCTAACACTACCCTAAGACTAACTGCCCCACATAACACTATCTTAAGACTAAATACATCACATAACACCATCCTAAGAATAAATACATAATATAACAACATCTTAAAAATAAATACATCATATAACACCATCCTAAGACTAAATACATCGCATAACAACATTGTAAGACTACATACATCACGCAACATCATCCTAAGACTAAATACATTACATAAGAACATCCTAAGACAATATTATCACAACATCATCCTAAGACTAAATACTTTATATAACACCATCCTACGACTATCGTAAGACTAAATACATCACTTAACACTATCCTAAGACTAAATACATGACATAACACAATCCTGAGACTAAAAATATCACATAAGAACATCCTAAGACTAAATACATCACGTAACATCATCCTAAAACTAAATACATCACATAACATTGCCTTAAGACTAATTGCACCACATAACAACATCCCAAGATTAAATACATCACTTAACACTAACCTAAGACAACAAGCGATCCACCTTCGTCTATTTTAGGGGTCATAAAGATGCATCGGAATCTCATTGATCATCAGAGACCACATACACAGACAGACAGACAGACCCAGGGACCAAAGGAGAATGGCTCTGGTAGGGGGGAATGGATGGAAGAGCAGTGCAAAAAGATAAAACAAGAGTGGAGAGAAAACTAGGAGAGCTCTCAGCAAAAATGGAGAGAGAGCTCTCTGTGAAAATGGAAAAGAGGTTGGAGTAGGAGAAGAAGTTGGGAGTCACAAGCTGAAGCTGCAGTAGCCAGGATAAGGGGCCAGAAGAAGGGTACACAGGCTGAAGCAGGTTACAGGGGCAGTGACCAGCAAAGGCACAGCATCAACGGGTCCCATCTGGGAGGAAGGATATATAACTACACGTCGGCCATATCTGCTTACCAAGCAGGGCAGCTGGGAGGAAGTGGAGAAGGGAATAGGGCAAATGCAGAGGAACGATCATATCACCAAGAGCTACGGGAAAAAAAAAGGGGGAAAATGGCCATGTACGGACAGGAACATGAGCTGAAGAGGGAAAGGCAATGGGAGGAAGAGAGGAGCAAAGGCAGTGTTTATTCATGGGCTGAAAGAGAGAGGAAAGGACACACACGGAAAGACGGCAGGCAAAAAGAAAAGAGATTGATAACATACTCAAAGCAATAGGCGAAGAAGACATGTCTGAGATTGTAAATTTTCAGAGAATAGGGGTACTCGAAGGAGAGAAATCGACCGCTCAAGCTGATTCTCAGGACGGAAACAGTGCGAGACAGAATCCTCCAAGAGAAACCATGATTGAAGGAAATGGAAGGCTACAAGAGGGTGCTCTAGACCGAGACAGAACAAAAACAGAAAGACAGCAGCTGAGGAGAGGGCACAAAGACGGAAGGAGCTGGGAGGAGAGACAAGGACAGAATCAGTAGAGGACAACCAGAGTAGGGCAGAGCAACAAGAGCAACCACACACAGAACCATCCCAACACCCAACAACCAAGCACACTATCCCAACACAAACTACAACCCACAATCACCCCCCAACACTCCACTATAGAATCCCACAGTACACCACCAAGTCCCGCACCCCACAGACCCCCAAAACACAGTGTTAGGAAGGAAACTGAAGGTATGGTACACCAGTTCTGATGGAATAACAAATAAGTGGGAGGAGTGGACGAAAGAGTCAAAGGGCATCACCGGAAATAATAGCTCTCCAGAAACCAAGCACCAGGTATGATAACAGATGCCATCTTTCCAATGGGATACCAGATGCTGAGGAAAGACAGAGGAAACAGAGGGGTGAAGGAGTGGCACCTGATCAAAAAACAATGGGATTTTTGAGCTGGAAGAGGAGACAGAGGAGAAGCTGGGGGTTACATAGTAGAAACACTACAGTTTGGAGGTACCAAGGTGAATAAGAGAGCAGTCGTAGGCCAGAAATATTATGCGGTAAGAAGGGAGGCCCAAAAAGTACGAGAATGACATGCAGAAAAAGCCTCTGCCCCAAGCTGTTGTAAAGCCACATCAGGAGGAGCAACAGTAAAAGGACCAGGTGATCAGGCTGGGGAAAGGGAAGGAGGAGGTCAAATGACCGCAGTGTGTGAGACTCAACCAGAGATTCAAGGAGATAGAGGGGCCCCCAGAAAGGGGAGGAAGGGGACACCATCAGGGGCTGGCACATACACACAACTTGAGGAAGTGAAGAGGCTACTAAGGAGTAATACCTCAAAGGGGATGGGGGCCCGGGAAAAATCTCCCATGGGTCCCCGAGAGAAAAACGAGGACTGTGTACCCTTTAAAAACAATCTTCAACACTCTATCGAAACGGGCAACACCAGTATGGAAGACAGCAAATTAGTTCAATTTTTAAAAAGGGGAAAAGGAACAGCACTAAACTACAGACCAGTGTCACTGACATGTATAGTATGCAAGGTCTGGGAAGATAATCAGGGGAAAAGTGGTGGACACCAAAAGGAATGACTTATCCCGGGCCCAAAACGGTTTCAGGGAGGGAAATCCCGGGCCAAACCTTGGAGTTCTACGCAGTTGACATAAGACAAAAAAGAGGGTGGTGGGTGCATATTCTTGGACTGTAAAAAGGCTTTTACCGTTCCCCACAAGAGATTGTGCAGAAGCTGGAGGACCAGGCAGGGGTAACGGGAAGGCACTAAAAGGATCGAATACCGTGGAAAACGGCCCAGTCTGGTACGTGGCGAGGTGGATAACCCTGACGGGGGTTTGGGGGGATCCGGGCCCCGGACGCGCTGGCCCAGCAAGGGCTCCGTTTAACCCCAAAAAGGGTCATGAAGATGAAGGGGGCAAAGACCGCAGACGAGTAAGGCTAGGGGCCAAAGACAAACCTCATCAGGAAAAGATCGGGTGAGAAATAAAAACACCAAGCACACAACCAGATAACTGGGCAGCATATGGGCGACTGGAAACCTGGTGGTTTTCCCCCCGTGGTATCGAAGATTCTGACACTGTGTACGTCAGGCCCATCTGGGTATGTAGCACTAGTTTAACCAACCGGTCAAGATGTAAGAAATTAGAGAAAGTAAAATTTTTTCAACAAGCTATTCCAGAGCAAGGGATGTCCTAGAAAAAGGTTAAGGGGAATCGGCCAGACGACACTGGAGGTATTAGGGTTGGGGGGCATGAAACGAATAAAAAAAATGCGAGGAAAGAAAAGGGACAGAGATAGGGTGTTTTGAGATGGGAAAAGAAACAAGGGGGGACAATTTGGGAAATTGAAGACTCCAAAAAATG
>WNWK01031729.1:0-22485 GCA_009830355.1 Cherax destructor
GGACCTAGTAGCAATCAGTGAAGAGGCGGGGCCAGGAGCTATGACTCGACCCCTGCAACCACAAATAGGTGAGTACAAATAGGTGAGTACACACACACAAATAACTGCTGCAGCATATGGGCGCCTAGCAAACCTAAGAATAGCATTCCGACATCTCAATAAGGAATCGTTCAGGACCCTGTACACCGTGTATGTCAGGCCCATATTGGAGTATGCAGCACCAGTTTGGAACCCACACCTAGCCAAGCACGTAAGAAAATTAGAGAAAGTTTTGCGACAAGACTAGTGCCGGAACTAAGGGGCAGGTCCTACGAGGAAAGGAAATCAACCTTACGACAGGATGCTCCAGAGATGGGACACAGCAACAAGGGGTCACAGTTGGAAGTTGAAGACTCAGATGAATCACAGGGATGTTAGGAAATATTTGAAGTGGAATAGTCTGGAAAGTGACGTAGTGGAGGCAGGATCCATACACAGTTTTAAGATGAGGTATGATAAAGCTCATGGAGCAGGGGGAGTGACCTAGTAGCGACCAGTGAAGACTCGGGGCCAGGAGCTGTGACTCAACCCCTGCAACCACAATTAGGTGAGTACACACACACACATAAAACACCAGTAATGAAAAAAAAAATCTTCAAACTCAGAGATTCGACGTCTTGATAAAAATAATTTGAGCGTCGTGTTATAACTTAGCTGGCAAGTTTTCTCCAACACCGTTCTTTTATTTTCTAATATGTTCCTCTACTGTACTGCATTGTTATTGTAGTGTTTTTGTATTGTTCTGTGTTACTTTACAGATCTCTGTACAGTAATATTGTTTTTATGTATTACTGAACTGGTTTTGTTTTTTATTGCACTGTTCTCTTGTAACCGCATGTTACTGTACTGTTTTAGCATATTAGTGTACTGTTTTACCATATTAGTGTACTGTTTTAGCATTTTATTGTACCGTTTTAGCATATTAGTGTACCGTTTTAGGTGTGGTCATAGTGAGGTCGTAGTGAGGTGTGGTCATAGTAAGGTGAGGTCGTAGTGAGGTGTGGTCATAGTGAGGTGAGGTCGTAGTGAGGTGTGTGTGTTTGAGATGTGTGTGTGTGTGCTCGTGTGTGGTCATAGTAAGGTGAGGTCATGGTGAATTGTGGTCATGTCAGGTGTGGTTTATGTTTCCAGGTCTCCATCCGTGGCCCCCCTGATGTCAACCCTTCCACACTTCCCATTCCTGGTTATTTTGGTGCTTTTCCTAGTTCCGTGTGTCCAGAAGTCCATCTGTGTCCCCTCAGATGAACTCCCAGGTGTGGATGATAGTGAGGTGTCGTCATAGTGATGTGAGGTCATAGTGAGGTGTCGTCATAGTGAGGTGAGGTGGTAGTGAGGTGTGGTCATACTGAGGTTATTTTGGTGCTTTCCCTAGTTCCGTGTGTCCAGAGGTCCATATGTGTCCCCTCACATGAACTCTCAGGTGTGGATCATAGTGGGTGTTGTCATAGTGAGGTGTGGTCATAGTGAGCTGAGGTAGTAGTGAGGTGTGATCATAGTGAGGTGAGGTCGTAGTGAGGTGAGGTTGTAGTGAGGTGTGTGTGTGTGGTCATAGTGAGGTGAGGTCATGGTGAATTGTGGTTTATGTTTCCAGGTCTCCATCCGTGGGCCCCCGGATGTCAACCCTTCCACACTTCCCACTCCTGGTTGTTTTGGTGCTTTCCCTAGTTCCGTGTGTCCAGAAGTCCATCTGTGTGCCCTCAGATGAACTCCCTTCCTCACTTTCCCAGGTGGGTAGGTGGTTGGTTGGGTGGGTGAGTGTGTGTGTGTGTGTTGTGTATGTGTTGGCCCTCCCCAGTGACCTTGTTGGGTGGCAGCTTAGTCTGTCTAGCTGGTCTACTGCCGAGACTGTCCAGGTGGGTGGAATTACAGGAGGGGACACATAGAAAACTGCGTCCTGTAATTCCACCCACCAAGACAGCCACGAACAGTAGACCAGCTAGACGAGACTAAGCTGCCACCCAACTCGGCCACCAAGGTGAGGTTACTTAGTGAAAATCTCGAACTTCTATTTTTGTTTCATTATGAGTTCAAGTAAATTTTTGTTTTGTTTTCACTCATGCAGTTTTATACGTGTATTTTTAATGTTTTTACTGTGTATAGATGTGAGTCCGTGTGTAACTCTGTCTTCCCACCAGGAAATCTCTTACAAAATTGTTATCAGCTTTTTTTTTGTTACAATTCGTCATTTTCACACACTTGTTCAAACGTTTATCTGCATTTTCTCTCACTTTTCTTAAAATTAAATTAATTTGCGCAGGAAATAAACCGGAAATAAAGAAATTATTTATCGTAAATTCTTTATTGAATCCTGTAGTTTCCTACATCTTCCACAACAGTTCCACAATGGTATTCATGTTTCCCAAAACATTTATGTTGACTCAAAATTCCCAAAAGTTTCACTTAACATTTGGCAGGAACCATCGCTCTCTCATCTACACTAAAAAATATTCTTATTGATAAATTCGACCTTCACTTTAGTCTATATTTATTGACAAAAAAAAAAGCTATTTCAGCAGTGTCTCTGATAGTGGTGTTTTTTTCACTTGCATGTTGCTCTGATGTACACTAGCAACTCTGGCAACAAACACAATGTCTTTTGTAACAATTCGCTTTTTCTGTTTATTGAACCTTAGCAAAATTATGTTGATGCACAGATAACCTTCCTCTTTCTAACCCAGCCAGTTATTTATTACTTATATTTTGTCTTTTCCATCACTCGATCAATCACAATTTTGACATATTCATTGTTTGGTATAATCAGCTGGCAATGGACCAACACTAATATTTTATTATAATTAAACAACTTTCTGCAGTTATATCTAACACAGTGTCCAGCAGTTGTGAACTGTACCAGAAACAAAGACACAGCAGTTGTGAACTGTACCAGAAACAAAGACACAGCAGTTGTGAACTGTACCAGAAACAAAGACACAGCAGTTGTGAACTGTACCAGAAACAAAGACACAGCAGTTGTGAACTGTACCAGAAACAAAGACACAGCAGTTGTGAACTGTACCAGAAACAAAGACACAGCAGTTGTGAACTGTACCAGAAACAAAGACACAGCAGTTGTGAACTGTACCAGAAACAAAGACACAGCAGTTGTGAACTGTACCAGAAACAAAGACAGGGACAAAGGTTGTTTGATATTTTTGTTTTGCTTTCACTTATTGTTTATATTTGTGTCCGTATGAGACTTTTTTCCCACCAAGAAATCTGCTACAAAAAAGTTACCAGTTTCCTTTTTTGTTGCAGTTCGTCTTATTATATATATGCAAGTCACTGAAACGTCCACAAGTAAACACGCAAGTACGCAAATACAGACACATACACACACACACATACACGCCCCGGTGGCCTGGTGGCTAAAGTTCTCGCTTCACGCACGGAGGGCCCGGGTTCAATTCCCGGCGGGGCGGAAACATTTCGAAGTGTTTCCTTACACACACACACATACAACAGGCCTAGTGTCTAATTGACATGTGCCTAGGACAAAATGGTAACTAACACATACACACACAATTCTCTCGACCCACACCGGAGAGTATACCTGGAGAGGGTTTCGGGGGGCAACGCCCCCGAGGCCCCGTCTGAGACCAGGCCTTTTATTAACACAACGGCCGTTTCCAACCAAGGCCGGGTGGCCCGAAAAAGAAAAACTTTCATCATCATTCACTCCATCACTGTCTTGTCAGAGGCATGCTTACACTACAGTTATAAAACTGCAACATTAATTAACACCCCTCCTTCAGAGTGCCAGCACTGTACTTCCCATCTCCAGGAATCAAGTCCGGCCTGCCGGTTTCCCTGAATCCCTTCATAAATGTTACCTTGCTCACACTCCAACAGCACGTCAAGTATTAAAAACCATTTGTCTCCATTCGCTCCTATCTAACACGCTCACGCACGCTTGCTGGAAGTCCAAGCCCCTCGCACACAAAACATCCTTTACCCCCTCCCTCCAACCTTTCCTAGGCCGACCCCTACCCCGCCTTCCCTCCACTACAGATCTATACACTCTTGAAGTAATTCTATTTCATTCCATCCTCTCTTTATGTCTAAAAGATCTCAATAACCCCTCACCAGCTCTCTGGATAATAGTTTTGGTAATCCCACACCTCCTAATCTCCAAACTACGAATTCTCTGCATTATATTCACACCACACATTGCCCTCAGACATGACATCTCCACTGCCTCCAGCCTTCTTCATGTTGCAACATTCACAACCCATGACTCACACCCATACAAGAGAGTTTATATAACTATACTCTCATACATTCCCCTCTTTGTTTTCATGAATAAAGTTCTTTGTCTCCACAGACTCCTCAGTGCACCACAGACTCCTCAGTGCACCACAGACTCCTCAATGCACCACAGACTCCTCAGTGCACCACAGACTCCTCAGTGCACCACTCACCTTTTTCCCCTCGTCAATTCTATGATTCACCTCATCTTTCACAGACCCATCCGCTGACACATCCACTCCCAAATATCTGAACACATTCACCTCCTCCATACTCTCTCCCTCTAGTCTGATATCCAATCTTTCGTTACCTATTTTTTTCGTTATCCTCATCACCTTACTCTTTTCTATATTCACTTTTAATTTCCTTCTTTTACATACCCTACCAAACTCATCAACCAACCTCTAGAATATATATAAACACACTTTCCCCAGCACACATATGTGTACTGTCTCACTGCGACGCCATGAGACCACACCTCTCCTTATGAGTGTATCTGCTCTATAGTATATTAGAGTGTAAGTCTGAGGGAACTGCTGGTTCCCCACACTATTAAAAATTCGAGATAAATTACCTTCTACTTGATAATAAAGCTATGAGTAGTGATGATTTGTGATCTATGATTTGCGGTGATGATTTGTGATTTGCAGTAATGATTTGTGATTTAAAGTGATGATTGTGATTTTACAGTGTTTATTAGTGATGAGTAGTGATATGTGATTTCCAGTTTGTATTTAAATTATATATTTTAATATAATTATGAATAATCGAGATGTATAATGCTGTCACATAGTATTTTGTAGATATCCTTAATGATAAATATGAAGATATAAGGAAGTAACAACTGAGAGAATCTTGTACTGGATATAGCAAGAAAACACTCTTATGAATTATTAAATATTAGTCTCTCTCTCTCATGTTTTAATTTTTCATGTCTTCACTTCTCTCACCTTCACTATATTGAGGAAAAATATTCACAAACACAACAAAAAAAATCTAGGGACTGGGATCTACTGACTGGGAGAGTCAACCTCTCTACAAAAGTGATTACTGACGTGGATGTTACAACCTGGCCACTACAACTCTGTCTTAATGTTGGTGTGGATGTTACAACCTGGCCAGTACAACTCTGTCTTAATGTTGGTGTTGATGTTACAACCTGGCCAGTACAACTCTGTCTTAATGTTGGTGTGGATGTTACAACCTGGCCACTACAACTCTGTATTAATGTCTTCAATTCTGCTGTTTCATGAATATTATCTTGCTCTTCTCTTCCCTTATTTTACTGTATAGTTCTTGTATGGTACTTATGTACTGCTGTACTGTTCTACTGTATGTTATTGTACTTTTCTTGAATATTACAATATTATTTTTATGTGTTACTGTATTGTTCTTTTGTGTTACTGTACAGTACTTTTTGTGTTGTTCTATTGTTATTATAAGTTACTTTTCTAGCCAGTTCTTCATTACTTATATTTTGTCTTTTCCATCACTCCATCAATCACAGTTTTGACATATTCATTGGTTGGTATAATCAGCTGGCAATAGACTTGTTACAGTAGTAATTTTCTTCTATGTTACTGTATTTATTTTAAGTTACTGTACTGTTCTTGCGTGTTGCTGTACCGTTTTTCTGCAATACTTTACTGTTCTTGTATGTTGACATGCTTGCTGTGTTGTTGAGGTAAGGTAAAGGTTCCACATCATTATTTACATCAAACACTTCAAACTTTCCAACTGTACCTTCCACAACAGTGTCTCCCACACTGTACCTTCCACAACAGTGTCTCCCACACTGTACCTTCCACAACAGTGTCTCCCACACTGTACCTTCCACAACAGTGTCTCCCACACTGTACCTTCCTCAACAGTGTCTCCCACACTGTACCTTCCTCAACAGTGTCTCCCACACTGTACCTTCCACAACAGTGTCTCCCACACTGTACCTTCCTCAACAGTGTCTCCCACACTGTACCTTCCACAACAGTGTCTCCCACACTGTACCTTCCACAACAGTGTCTCTCACACTGTACCTTCCACAACAGTGTCTCCCACACTGTACCTTCCACAACAGTGTCTCCCACACTGTACCTTCCACAACAGTGTCTCTCACACTGTACCTTCCACAACAGTGTCTCCCACACTGTACCTTCCACAACAGTGTCTCCCACACTGTACCTTCCACAACAGTGTCTCCCACACTGTACCTTCCACAACAGTGTCTCCCACACTGTACCTTCCACAACAGTGTCTCCCACACTGTATCTTCCACAACAGTGTCCCACACACTGTATCTTCCACAACAGTGTCCCACACACTGTATCTTCCACAACAGTGTCCCACACACTGTATCTTCCACAACAGTGTCCCACACACTGTATCTTCCACAACAGTGTCCCACACACTGTATCTTCCACAACAGTGTCTCCCACACTGTATCTTCCACAACAGTGTCTCACACACTGTACCTTCCACAACAGTGTCTCCACACTGTACCTTCCACAACAGTGTCTCCCACACTGTACCTTCCACAACAGTGTCTCCCACTGTATTCCAACAGTGTTCCCACGTACCTTCCACAACAGTGTCTCCCACACTGTACCTTCCACAACAGTGTCTCCCACACTGTACCTTCCACAACAGTGTCTCCCACACTGTACCTTCCACAACAGTGTCTCCCACACTGTACCTTCCACAACAGTGTCTCTCACACTGTACCTTCCACAACAGTGTCTCTCACACTGTACCTTCCACAACAGTGTCTCCCACACTGTACCTTCCACAACAGTGTCTCCCACACTGTACCTTCCACAACAGTGTCTCCCACACTGTACCTTCCACAACAGTGTCTCCCACACTGTACCTTCCTAACAGTGTCTCCCACACTGTACCTTCCACAACAGTGTCTCCCACACTGTACCTTCCACAACAGTGTCTCCCACACTGTACCTTCCACAACAGTGTCTCCCACACTGTACCTTCCACAACAGTGTCTCCCACACTGTACCTTCCACAACAGTGTCTCCCACACTGTACCTTCCACAACAGTGTCTCCCACACTGTACCTTCCACAACAGTGTCTCCCACACTGTACCTTCCACAACAGTGTCTCCCACACTGTACCTTCCACAACAGTGTCTCCCACACTGTACCTTCCACAACAGTGTCTCCCACACTGTACCTTCCACAACAGTGTCTCCACACTGTACCTTCCAACATGTCTCCCCCTGTACCTTCCACAACAGTGTCTCCCACACTGTACCTTCCACAACAGTGTCTCCCACACTGTACCTTCCACAACAGTGTCTCCCACACTGTACCTTCCACAACAGTGTCTCCCACACTGTACCTTCCACAACAGTGTCTCCCACACTGTACCTTCCACAACAGTGTCTCCCACACTGTACCTTCAACAACAGTGTCTCCCACACTGTACCTTCCACAACAGTGTCTCCCACACTGTACCTTCCACAACAGTGTCTCCCACACTGTACCTTCCACAACAGTGTCTCCCACACTGTACCTTCCACAACAGTGTCTCCCACACTGTACCTTATACAACAGTGTCTCCCACACTGTACCTTCCACAACAGTGTCTCCCACACTGTACCTTCCACAACAGTGTCTCCCACACTGTACCTTATACAACAGTGTCTCCCACACTGTATCTTCCACAACAGTGTCTCCCACACTGTACCTTCCACAACAGTGTCTCCCACACTGTACCTTCCACAACAGTGTCTCCCACACTGTACCCTCCACAACAGTGTCTCCCACACTGTACATTCCACAACAGTGTCTCCCACACTGTACCTTCCACAACAGTATATCCCACACTGTACCTTATACAACAGTGTCTCCCACACTGTACCTTCCACAACAGTGTCTCCCACACTGTACCTTCCACAACAGTGTCTCCCACACTCATTATTCATGCCACACCAAGCAATTATTTTGCATGACTCAACATTCCTAACACATTCACTTAACATCTCCCAGGATCCCAACTTTATCATCAGCAAATCTCGGAGTAATGAAGTCGACCATCATGAGTCTCCATCTGTTGGCAAAAAAGACTTCGGCAGCCACTGCTGCAACCTGGCTGGCAGCCACTCCTGCAACCTGGCTGGCAGCCACTCCTGCAACCTGGCTGGCAGCCACTGCTGCAACCTGGCTGGCAGCCACTGCTGCAACCTGGCTGGCCATGCTGGATCGCTGGCACTGCTGCAACCTGGCTGGCAGCCACTCCTGCAACCTGGCTGGCAGCCACTGCTGCAACCTGGCTGACAGCCACTGCTGCAACCTGGCTGGCAGCCACTCCTGCAACCTGGCTGGCAGCCACTCCTGCAACCTGGCTGACAGCCACTGCTGCAATCTGGCTGGGAGCCACTGCTGCAACCTGGCTGGCAGCCACTGCTGCAACCTGGCTGGCAGCCACTGCTGCAACCTGGCTGGCAGCCACTGCTGCAACCTGGCTGGCAGCCACTGCTGCAACCTGGCTGGCAGCCACTGCTGCAACCTGGCTGGCAGCCACTGCTGCAACCTGGCTGGCAGCCACTGCTGCAAACATGCTGGCAGCCACTCCTGCAACCTGGCTGGCAGCCACTCCTGCAACCTGGCTGGCAGCCACTGCTGCAACCTGGCTGGCAGCCACTCCTGCAACCTGGCTGGCAGCCACTCCTGCACCTGGCTGGCAGCCACTCCTGCAACCTGGCTGGCAGCCACTGCCTGCAACCTGGCTGGCAGCCACTCCACCTGGCCATCACCTGGCTGGCAGCCACTGCCTGCAACCTGGCTGGCAGCCACTGCTGGACCTGGCTGGCAGCCACTGCTAACCTGGCTGGCAGCCACTGCTGGAACCTGGCTGGCAGCCAACTGCTGCACACTTCCTGGCTGGCAGCCACTCCTGCAACCTGGCTGGCAGCCACTCCTGCAACCTGGCTGACAGCCACTCCTGCAACCTGGCTGGGAGCCACTGCTGCAAACTGGCTGGCAGCCACTCCTGCAACCTGGCTGGCAGCCACTGCTGCAACCTGGCTGGCAGCCACTCCTGCAACCTGGCTGGCAGCCACTCTGCAACCTGGCTGGCAGCCACTCCTGCAACCTGGCTGGCAGCCACTCCTGCAACCTGGCTGGCAGCCACTCTGCAACCTGGCTGACAGCCACTGCTGCAACCTGGCTGGAGCCACTGCTGCAACCTGGCTGGCAGCCACTCCTGCAACCTGGCTGGCAGCCACTGCTGCAACCTGGCTGCAGCCACTCTGCAACCTGGCTGGCAGCCACTCCTGCAACCTGGCTGGCAGCCACTCCTGCAACCTGGCTGACAGCCACTCTGCAACCTGGCTGGAGCCACTCCTGCAACCTGGCTGGCAGCCACTGCTGCAACCTGGCTGGCAGCCACTGCCTGCAACCTGGCTGGCAGCCACTCTGCAACCTGGCTGGCAGCCACTGCTGCACCTGGCTGGCAGCCACTGCTGCAACCTGGCTGGCAGCCACTCTGCAACCTGGCTGGCAGCCACTCCGCACTGGCTGCACGCCTGGCTGGCAGCGACTGCTGCAACCTGACTGGCAGCCACTGCTGCAACCTGACTGGCAGCCACTGCTGCAACCTGACTGGCAGCCACTGCTGCAACCTGACTGGCAGCCACTGCTGCAACCTGGCTGGCAGCCACTGCTGCAACCTGGCTGGCAGCCACTCCTGCAACCTGGCTGGCGCCACTGCTGCAACCTGGCTGGCAGCCACTCCTGCAACCTGGCTGGCAGCCACTCTGCATCCTGGCTGGCAGCCACTCTGCAACCTGGCTGGCAGCCACTCCTGCAACCTGGCTGGCAGCCACTGCTGCAACCTGGCCAGTACTGCTGCAACCTGGCTGGCAGCCACCCTGCAACCTGGCTGGCAGCCACTCCTGCAACCTGGCTGCAGCACTGCGCACTGCTGCAGCCACTGCGCAACTGGGGCAGCCACCCTGCAACTGCGAAGCCACTGGCACTGGTGAGCCACTGCTGCAACCTGGCTGGCAGCCACTCCTGCAACCTGGCTGGCAGCCACTGCTGCAACCTGGCTGACAGCCACTGCTGCAACCTGGCTGGCAGCCACTGCTGCAACCTGGCTGGCAGCCACTCCTGCAACATGGCTGACAGCCACTGCTGCAACCTGAGCACTCAACGGGAGCCACTCCTGCAACCTGGCTGGCAGCCACTCCTGCAACCTGGCTGGCACTAGCCACTGGCTGCAGCACCTGAACCTGGCTGAGCCACTCCTGCAACCTGGCTGGCAGCCACTCCTGCAACCTGGCTGGCAGCCACTCCTGCAACCTGGCTGGCAGCCATCTCACTGCTGGCAACTCTGAACCTGGCTGCAGCCACTGCTGCAACCTGGCTGGCAGCCACTTACTGTCCACTCCTGCAACCTGGCTGCAGCCACTGCCACCGGCTGGCACTCACCTGGCTGGCAGCCACTCCTGCAACCTTGCTGGCTAGTTTTTCTCATTGTTACTCTCTGCAGCACTGCTGTATTTTACAGTGATATCTTGCTGCAATATACATTTGCAACCCTAGCACCATATGTCTTGAACTTTGCAACAAAGCAGCTTTTAACTCTTATTAATTAATTTCTTCACACACGCACACAAGGAGCTGAGTCTCGACCCTGCAACCACAATTAGGTGAGTACACACACACAAGCACGTCAAGAAATTAGAGAAAGTGCAAAGGTTTGCGACAAGGTTAGTTCCACAACTCAGGGGACTGCCTTATGAAGAAAGGGTGAGGGAAATAGGACTAACAACACTGGAGGACAGAAGGGTTAGAGGAGACATGATAACGACATACAAAATACTGCGGGAAACGACAAGGTAGATAGTGACAGGATGTTCCAGAGAGGGAACACAGAAACAAGGGACACAACTGGAAGCTGAAGACTCAGATGAATCAAAGGGATGTTAGGAAGAATTTCTTCAGCCATAGAGTAGATAGGAAGTGGAATAGTTTGAACGATATAGTGGAGGCAGGAACCATACATAGTTTAAGACAAGGTATGATAAAGCTCATGGAGCAGGGAGAGCAGAGACCCAGTAGCGGACAGGAAGAGGCGGGGTCAGGAGCTGAGTCTCGACCCTGCAACCACAACTAGGTGAGTACAACTAGTGAGTACACACACACACACACACACACACACAATATATATATATTTGCCATTATAAAACTTGATTTTGGTTAAATAGCAACGCTTTTCTTGCATATAAGAAAGAAAATTTTATGCAATAATTTCAATCATTCTGAACCTAAAGAAAAATATTTCATTGTGTTTGTTTATTATTAAATTATTGTTAACGTATCTAAAATATATTAGTTGGGTAGGAAATTAAATTGCGCTTGTTGTAATAAGGTTAGGTAGGTTTTCAAAGTTTCTCTTGGTACAAAATTATAAATTTTACATTAACATAAATGAAAAATATATCTTTAAACGTATAAGAGAAAATTTTAGAAAGGACTTAATTTGATAGAGCTGCTAATTGACCAGTTTTACCTAATGGCAGACATACATATATATATATATATATATATATATATATATATATATATATATATATATATATATATATATATATATAGTATATATAGTATAATATATATATAATATATATATATAAAATATATATATATATATATATATATATATATATATATATATATATATATATATTATATATATATTGTGTGTGTGTGTGTGTGTGTGTGTGTGTGCATGTATGTGTACTCACCTAGTTGTGGTTGCAGGGGTCGATTCATAGCTCCTGGACCCGCCTCTGCACTGGCCGCTACTGGGTCACTCTCCTTCGTCATGAGCTTTATCATACCTCTGCTTAAAGCTATGTATTGAGCCTGCCTCGACTACATCGCTTCCTAAACTATTCCACTTCCCGACAACTCTGTGACTGAAGAAATGCTTCCTAACATCTCTGTGATTCATCTGAGTCTTCAGCTTCCAACTGTGTCCCCTTGTTACTGTGTCCCATCTCTGGAACATTCTGTCTCTGTCCACTTTGTCAATTCCTCTCAGTATCTTATATGTTGTTATCATATCCCACCTATCTCTCCTGATTCCAAACACACAATAGAGCGAAAACTAATGTCAAAGACCTGGGAGTGATCATGTCAGAGGATCTCACCTTCAAGGACCATAACAATGTAGCAATTGCATCTGCTCGAAAAATTACAGGATGGATAATGAGAACCTTCAAAACCAGGGATGCCAAGCCCATGTTGACACTTTACAGATCGCTTGTTCTATCTAGGCTGGAATATTGCTGCACACTAACTTCACCTTTCAAGGCGGGTGAAATTGCTGACCTTGAAAATGTGCAGAGAACCTTCACCGCACGCATAAGTGCGATAAACCACCTCAACTACAGGGAACGCTGAAGTTCCTAAACCTGTACTCTCTAGAACGCAGGCGGGAGATACATTATTATATACACATGGAAAATTCTCGAGGGCTTAGTACCAAACTTGCACACAAAAATCACTCCGTACGAAAGCAAAGACTCGGCAGGCGATGTAACATCCCCCAATGAAGAGCAGGGTGCCACTAGCACGTTGAGGGACAACACAATAAGTGTCAGGGGCCCAAGATTGTTCAACTGCCTCCCAGCATACATCAGGGGATTACCAACAAGCCCCTGGCTGTCTTCAAGCAGGCACTGGACAGGCACCTCAAGTCGGTACCTTATCAGCCGGCTGTGGTTCGTACGTTGGACTGCGTGCGGCCAGCAGTAACAGCCTGGTTGATCAGGCTCTAGTCCAACAGGAGGCCTGGTCACAGACCGGGCCGCGGGGGCGTTGACCCCTGGAATTCTCTCCAGGTAGACTCCAGGTAGACTGTCCTCCAGTGTCGTCAGGTCGATTTCCCTTAACCTCTCCTCGTAGGACATACCCCTTAGCTCCGGGACTAGTCTTGTTGCAAACCTTTGCACCTTCTCGAGCTTCTTCACGTGCTTAGCTAGGTGTGGGTTCCAAACTGATGCTGCATACTCCAGTATGGGCCTAACGTACACAGTATACAGGGTCCTGAACGATTCTTTATTAAGATGTCGGAATGCTGTTCTTAGGTTTGCTAGGCGCCCATATGATGCAGCAGTTATTTGGTTGATGTGCGCCTCAGGAGATGTTCCTGGTGTTATACTCACCCCAAGATCTTTTTCCTTGACTTAGGTTTGCAGTCTCTGGCCCCCTAGACTGTACTCTGTCTGCGGTCTTCTTTGTCCTTCCCCAATCTTCATGACTTTGCACTTGGTGGGGTTGAACTCCAGGAGCCAGTTGCTGGACGAGGCTTGCAGCCTGTCCAGATCCCTTTGTAGTTCTGCCTGGTTCTCGTCCGATTGAATTCTTCTCATCAACTTCCCATCATCTGCAAACAGGGACACTTCGGAGTCTATTCCTTCCGTCATGTCGTTCACAAATTCCAGAAACAGCACTGGTCCCAGGACTGACCCCTGTGGAACCCCGCTCGTCACCGGCGCCCACTCTGACACCTCACCACGTACCATGACTCGCTGCTGTCTTCCTGATAGGTATTCCCTGATCCATTGTAGTGCCTTCCCTGTTACCCCTGCCTGGTCCTCCAGCTTCTGCACTAATCTCTTGTGTGGAACTGTGTCAAACGCCTTCTTACAATCCAAGAATATGCAGTCTACCCACCCCTCTCTCTCTTGTCTTACTGCTATCACCCTGTCATAGAACTCCAGTAGGTTTGTGACACAGGATTTCCCGTCCCTGAAACCGTGTTGGCCATCGTTGATAAGCTCATTCCTTTCTAGGTGCTCAACCACTTTCTCCTGACTATCTTCCATGACCTTGCATACTATACAAGTCAGTGACACTGGTCTGTAGTTTAGTGCTACGTTCCTGTCTCCTTTTTTTAAAAATTGGAACTACATTTGCTGTCTTCCATACCTCAGGTAGTTGCCCTGTTTCGATAGATGTGTTGAAGATCATTGTTAGGAGTACACATAGCTCCTCTGCTCCCTCTCTCAGGACCCATGGAGAGATGTTATCCGGCCCCATCGCCTTTGAGGTATCTAGCTCGCTTAGTAGCCTCTTCACTTCCTCCTCAGTTGTGTGTATTGTGTCCAGCACTTGATGGTGTACCCTACCTCTCCTTCTTTCTGGAGGCCCTTCTATCTCCTCTGTGAACACCTCTTTGAATCTCATGTTGAGCTCCTCACACACTTCACGGTCATTTCTTGTGACCTCCCCTCCTTCCTTCCTCAGCCTGATCACCTGGTCCTTGACTGTTGTTTCCTCCTGATGTGGCTGTACAGCAGCTTTGGGTCAGATTTGGCTTTCGCTGTTATGTCGTTCTCGTACTGTCTTTGGGCCTCCCTTCTGATCTGTGCATATTCATTTCTGGCTCTACGACTGCTCTCCTTATTCTCCGGAGTTCTTTGCTTTCTGTACCTCTTCCATTCCCTTGCACACTTGGTTTTGGCTTCCCTGCACCTTTGGGTGAACCATGGGCTCATCCTGTCTTTTTCGCTTCTCCTGTTACCCTTGGGTATAAACTTCATCAGCTTCCTTGCAAATTGTTGTCATATATTCCATCATCTCGTCTACTGACTTCCCTGCCATCTCTCCGTCCCACTGAACTCCGTGCATGAAGTTCTTCATGCCCACATAGTCACCTTTCTTGTAGTTTGGCTTCATTCGTGCAGCCCTTCCTGCTTCCCCCTCCACTTGTAACTCTACTATGTATTCGAAACTTAGAACCATATGATCACTGGCCCCAAGGAGGCTTTCATGTGTGATGTCCTCAATATCTGCACTACTCAGGCTGAATACTAGGTCCAGTCTCGCTGGTACGTCCTCTCCTCTCTCTCTGGTAGTGTCCCTTACGTGTGTACTCACCTATTTGTACTCACCTATTTGTGGTTGCAGGGATCGAGTCATAGCTCCTGGCCCCGCCTCTTCACTTATTGCTACTAGGTCCTCTCTCTCCCTGCTCCATGAGCTTTATCAAACCTAGTCTTAAAACTATGTATGGTTCCTGCCTCCACTATGTCGCTTTCTAAGCTATTCCACTTCCTGACAACTCTATGACTGAAGAAATACTTCCTAACATCCCTTTGACTCATAGGAGTCTTCAACTTCCAATTGTGACCCCTTGTTTCTGTGTCCCTCTCTGGAACATCTTGTCTCTGTCCACCTTATCTATCCTCGCAGTATTTTATATGTCGTTATCATGTCTCCCCTAACCCTCCTGTCCTGTAGTGTCGTCATGCCGATTTCCCTTAACCTTTCTTCGTAGGACAATCCCTTAGCTCTGGGACTAGTCTTGTTGCAAACCTTTGCACTTTCTCTAATTTCTTGACGTGCTTGACCAGGTGTGGGTTCCAAACTGGTGCTGCATACTCCAGTATGGGCCTGACGTATATGGTATACAGAGTCTTGAATGATTCCTTAGTGAGGTATTGGAACGCTATTCTTAGGTTTGCCAGCCGCCCGTATGCTGCAGCAGTTATCTGATTGATGTGTGCCTCAGGAGATGTGCTCGGTATTATACTCACCCCAAGATCTTTTTCTTTGAGTGAGGTTTGCAGTCTTTGGCCACCTAGACTATACTCTGTCTGCGGTCTTCTTTGCCCTTCCCCGATATTCATGACTTTACATTTGGCAGGGTCTCTTTGTAGTCCTGCCTGATCCTCGACTGATTTGATTCTGCTCATTAACTTCACATCATCTGCAAACAGGGACACTTCTGATTCTATCCCTTCCGTTATGTCATTCACATATACCAAAAACAGTACAGGACCTAGGACTGACCCTTGTGAAACTCCACTCGTCACAGGTGCCCACTCTGACATCTCGTCACGTACCATGACTCGTTGTTGCCTCCCTGTCAGATATTCTCTGATCCATTGTAGTGCTTTTTCTGTTACGTGTGTGTGTATGTGTGTGTGTGTATGTGTATGTTAGTTAGTTAGTTACTATTTTGTCCTAGGCACATGTCAATTAGACACTAGGCCTGTTGTATATATGTGTGTGTGTATGTATATGTAAGGAAACACTTCGAAATGTTTCTGCCCCACCGGGAATTGAACCCGGCCCCTCCGTGCGTGAAGCAAGAGTGTACTCACCTAGTTGTACTCACCTAATTGTGGTTGCAGGGGTCGAGACTCAGCTCCTGGCCCCGCCTCTTCGCTGTCCGCTATTGGGTCTCTGCTCTCCCTGCTCCATGAGCTCTATCATACCTCGTCTTAAAACTGTGTATGGTTCCTGCCTCCACTATATCTTTCTCTTGACTATTCCACTTCCTGACTACTCTGTGGCTGAAGAAATGCTTCCTAACATCCCTTTGACTCATCTGAGTCTTCAGCTTCCAGTTGTGTCCCCTTGTTTCTGTGTTCCCTCTCTGGAACATCCTGTCCCTGTCTACCTTGTCGATTCCCCGCAGTATTTTGTATGTCGTTATCATGTCTCCTCTGACCCTTCTTTCCTCCAGTGTTGTTAGTCCTATTTCCCTCAACCTTTCTTCATAGGACAGACCCCTGAGTTGTGGAACTAACCTAGTCGCAAACCTTTGCACTTTCTCTAGTTTCTTTACGTGCTTGACCAGGTGTGGGTTCCAGACTGGTGCTGCATATTCTAGTATGGGCCTGACGTACACGGTGTACAGTGTCTTGAACGATTCCTTGTTAAGGTAACGGAACGCTAATCTTAGGTTTGCCAGTCGCCCATATCTGCCCCAGTTATCTGGTTTTATGTGTCCTCGGAGACGGTTGGCGTTATACTCATCCCAAGGTCTTTCTTCTTTGCCGAGGTTTGTAGCCTTTGTCCACCTAGCCTGTACTCTGTCAGCGGTCTTCTTGCCCTTCTCCGATCTTCATGACTTTGCATTTGGTGGGATTGAATTCGAGAAGCCAGTTGCTAGACCAGATGTCAAGCTTATCCAGGTCTGTTTGAAGTCCTGCTTGGTCCTCCTCCGATGTGATTCTCTTCATTAATTTCACATCATCCGCGAACAGAGACACTTCTGAGTCTATCCCATCCGTCATGTCATTTACATATACCAAGAATAACACTGGTCCTAGGACTGACCCCTGCGGTACGCCGCTCGTCGAGCGCCCACTGTGATACCTCATCACGCACCATGACCCGTTGTTGCCTCCCTGTGAGGTATTCCCTGATCCATTCCAGTGCCCTTTCTGTTATACATGCTTGTTCTTCCAACTTCTTTACTAATCTCATGTGAGGAACTGTGTCGAAGGCCTTCCTGCAGTCCAAAAAAATGCAATCAACCCACCCTTCTCTCTCTTGCCTTACCTCTGTTACTTTATCACTAGAACTCTAGGAGGTTTGTTACACAAGATTTTCCTTCCCGGAATCCGTGCTGTCTGGTGTTTATTATCCTGTTCAGCTCGAGGTGCTCCACCATTCTTTTCCTGATGATTTTCTCCAGGACTTTGCACACTATACATGGAGTGACACGGTCTATAGTTTAGTTCCTCTTTTCTGTCTCCCTTTTTAAAGATGGGGACTACATTGGCCTTCTTCCATACCTCAGGTAACGCCCATTTTCAAGGGATTTTGTTGAATATTATGGTAAGTGGCACACTCAGTACCTCAGCCCCTTTCCCCGAAGAACCCACGGGGAGATTTGCCCGGACCCATCGCCTTTGAGGTATCAAGGTCACTGAGTAACGCTTCATCTCCTCCTCAGTTGTGTGATGCCCTCAGCACTTGTACATCCCTTGTTGGTGATGCACCCGTCCTGTCTACCCAGCTGCCTTCCTTCCTTCACTGTGAATACTTCCTTAAACCTCAGTTAAGCTCCTCACATACCTCTTGATCGTTACTTGTGGGGTTCCCCATCTTCTCCCCCTCAGTCTTATCACCTGGTTCTTAACTGTTGTCTTCCTTCTGATGTGTGTGTGTGTGTATGTGTTTTATGTTTTATGTGTGTGTGTGTGTGTGTGTGTGTGTGTGTGTGCTAAAAATATTTAGTAGATCTGTTTCACAGACACAGGTGATACCAAAGTTAGATTTGGTAGAGTAGTGAGATTAATATATTTTACACTGCAAGCAAAAATAATGCAATGAGAAACCAGAACTTATTATACAGACGTAACTGAAGTCACTATGGGTTCAGAACTGTGTGACCCTTTTGGGTTTAGCGTTTAATTATGATTATAATAATATGGGTTCAGAAGGAACGGCCGTTTCAAGAGTATTCTTCCAACAGTGAAAGGCATACGTTCAACAGAAACTTTTAATTAAGGATTGCTTTCCAACAGGATCGAAAGAATAATTATGTATCCTACCAAAAAAATACATTTTTATAGTAGTAAGAGATGTCTTAAATGACAGCAAAAAAAAAAAAAAAACATTGACCATCACAAACACACACACAAAAAAAAACTACCAGTACGGGAGAGGTGATCTAGTGACAAAATAATGCTAAAATATTTTGACATATAATAAAGAATGTATATTATTATGTATTCTATTTAGCATATTAATTTTAAATTATATAATATATACAAATATAAAAAAAAAATATAAAAAAGACAAATGAAGACATATATGTAGGCTGGAGGTGAGTGCCATTAAAACGCTGACCCTCCCTCCCATAGCGGCTGGAGGTGAGTGCCATTAAAACGCTGACCCCCCCTCCCATAGCCTGGCTGGAGGTGAGTGCCAAAAACGCTGACCCTCCCTCCCACAGTCTGGCTGGAGGTGGTGCCATTAAAACGCTGACCCTCCCTTCCACAGTCTGGCTGGGGTGAGTGCCATTAAAACGCTGACCCTCCCTCCCACAGTCTGGCTGGAGGTGAGTGCCATTAAAACGCTGACCCTTCCTCCCACAGTCTGGCTGGAGGTGAGGGGCCATTAAAACGCTGACCCTCCTCTCACAGTCTGGTTGGAGGTGAGTGCCTTAAAACGCTGACCCTCCCTCCCAGTCTGGCTGGAGGTGAGTCCATTAAAACGCTGACCCTCCCTCCCACAGTCTGGCTGGAGGTGAGTGCCATTAAACGCTGACCCTCCTCTCACAGTCTGGTTGGAGGTGAGTGCCATTAAAACGCTGACCCACCCCCCCACAGTCTGACTGGAGGTGAGTGCCATTAAAAAAGCTGACCCTCCCTCTCACAGTCTGGCTGGAGGTGAGTGCCATTAAAAAGCTGACCCTCTCTCCCACAGTCTGGCTGGAGGTGAGTGCCATTAAAACTGACCCTTCCTCCCACAGTCTGGCTGGAGGTGAGTGCCATTAAAACGCTGACCCTCCCTCCCACAGTCTGGCTGGAGGTGAGTGCCATTAAAACGCCCTTCCCCCCCACAGTCTGGCGGAGGTGAGTGCCATTAAAATGCTGACCCTTCCTCCCACAGTCTGGTTGGAGGTGAGTGCCATTAAAAGCTGACTCTTCCTCCCACAGTCTGGTTGGAGGTGAGTGCCATTAAAACTGACCCTTCCTCCAATCTGGTTGGAGGTGAGTGCCATTTAAAAAACTGACCCTTCCACCCACAGTCTGGCTGGAGGTGAGTGCCATTAAAACGCTGACCCTTCCACCCACAGTCTGGCCACCACCTCTGCATTGTATTATAAATATTATAATTATAATCAAGTGAGTTTCAGACATCTCCCCGATCAAGAGTGTTTATACTGGTTATTTTTTTATTTTTCTCCAATTTACTAACCTTTTTTGGGAACAAATATTTTATTACATGAAAAATAAAAATCACAATAACCCTCCTGCAACAAATCACAAGCTAAAAATTAGATATAACAGACGACGTTTGGTCCTTCCTGAACCGTTCTGCTCAGAAAAATTGTTCAGTTTTGATTGTTATATCGCTCAAAAATAACACGACAATGAAGGTAAAGTTGTGTTACTCATCTGTACAGTGGAATAACGATAATAATAATAATAATAATAATAATAATAATAATAATAATAATAATTTGACCACGTAAAAAACGTAGAAAAAATGTTTAAGACCATGTTGATGGCTGGATTAAAAGTTGGAGTAAGTAAGAAAAACATGATAAAAGGAGAGTTCAGGGAAGAGATAGTGCCAGGTATTTACCCAGCTGCATGGAAGGTAGTGGTGTGGAGTTACTGGTGTGGTCTTGCTGGGTCTTGACCCAGCTCCGGGGTAGGTAGTGGTGTGGAGTTACTGGTGTGGTCTTGCTGGGTCTTGACCCAGCTCCAGGGTAGGTAGTGGTGTGGTGTTACTGTGTGGTCTTGCTGGGTCTTGACCCAGCTCCGGGGTGGGTAGTGGTGTGGTGTTACTGGTGGGTCTTGTTGGGTCTTGACCCAGCTCCATGGTAGGTAGTGGTGTGGTGTTACTGGTGTGGTCTTGCTGGGTCTTGACACAGCTGCATGGTAGGTATGTGCAGCCTGACTGTCTGCATAGACACCATGCTGTCTGCCACTGAGTTCATATTTCGTGCCATGCTAGTTTCCATAGTTTCCGCCAGAGGGCAAGCCTGGTAGGCGTACCCACGTCTACCAGCCCCGCCCTGCCCCTCTCACTTGGCGCCCAAACTTCAGTCAGTCAACAGGCCTAACTCTCTCCCCTCGCAAGGCGCATGGCCTGGGCCATGGCCACAGACACACAGCTTGTGTACCCCACACTTTATACAAATAAAGTAAGAAGCCTGAAGCCTTATCATTTCAACCACGCCTCCAAGAAAACGCCAAATAACATATCGTTAAAGGTAGTAGTGTGGTTTTACTGGTGAGGTCTTGCTGGGTCTTAACCCAGCTGCATGGTAGGTAGTGGTGTGGTTTTACTGGTGTGGTCTTGCTGGGTCTTGACTCAGCTGAAGGGTAGGCAGTGGTGTGGTTTTACTGGTGTGGTCTTGTTGGGTCTTGACTCAGCTGCAGGGTAGGTAGTGCTGTGGTGTTACTGGTGTGGTCTTGTGGGTCTTGACCCAGCTGCAGGGTGGTAGTGTTGTAGTCTTGCTGGATCTTAGAGAAGGTGCGTGATGGTAAAGTCAATAAAGAGAGCACTTAATGTTGGCATCAGGATTCTTCGGTATTGAGTGTTTTTTCTGGCGATGATCTTGCGTTTCTGTAGTTGATTAAATGGTTGTGTAAATTTCGGTGTTGAACACAGGCATTACTTGAGTCGTCAAATCTGCCTGCGTAATGACTTGTAATGACGAGCAAATTATACGTCGGCGAAACATCCAGAGACCTCCAAACACGCATTTCAGAACACCAGTACGCAGGCAGATCTGACGACTCAAGAAATGCCTGTGTTCAACACCGAAATTTACACAACCATTTAATCAACTACAGAAACGCAAGACTCATCGCCAGAAAGACAACACTCAATACCGAAGAATCCTGGAATCATCACTTATCTGTATATCCAACAACTTCAACCAGAACAACGGCTTCTACAACATATGAACCTATTGCCAAGAAACTTCAACGCTATCCCACATAGAACTCAAGAATGGAACACTACAGGTCCTTTAAGACACCGGTTTTAAACTATCACACTACTTTGAAGACTGTCACATGCAGCATTCTCACCTGACTAAATCTTATAAATACTCATGTTACTCTTTTTTTAGGCAGATCTGTTTGTGACTCGATAAAGCCCACTGCATGGGCGAAACGTTGTCAATAAAGGATCACATTATACTGCTTTTGTGTTTATTTTTTCCCTTATGTATCCCGAAGTCAGCTCAGCCACCCCCAGTGATCTAGCTAGATGAGAACGTGGCCTTGTCTAGCTGGTCTCGGTAGAGACTGTCCCGGTGGGTGGAATACTGGAGGTGACAAACAGAAAACTGCGTCCAGTAATTGCACCCACCAAGAACCACGACCTGATCAGCCGGGCTGTGGTTCGTACGTTGGACGCGTGCGGCCAGCAGTAACAGCCTGGTTGATCAGGCTCTGTCCCAAAAGGAGGCCTGGTCACAGACCGGCCGCGGGGGGTTGACCCCTGGAATTCTCTCCAGGTAGGTAGACCGTACACCAGCTAGACGCAGCAAGCTACCCTCCAGTTCCCCACCAAGGTGACGCCACTCAATGACATTTTGGGAGTTCTGTTTATGTTGTACGGTTTTATACATTAAATATAGTTTTTGTATTAATAAGCAGCTTAAGAGTGTTTGTGAATGTTTTATTGTGAGTGGATGAGTGTTGGTGTGTTAATATGTCTGTCCACCTCCACCAGCATTGTAATAAG
>WNWK01031730.1:0-22483 GCA_009830355.1 Cherax destructor
TTAAAAGACCGTTAAAAAACATATTTTCTCACTTACCACCCAACCGGAAGCAACCACATGAAAACTACTTTTTTTACACATATCCAAGCAAAAACACTTATTCATATCTGTGATTCCCTTAATTTGACATGATTAAACCTTTAAATACAACTATTGCTTCATAATTTTAAGTAGTCATAAGTTTGCCTAAGACACTAAAAAAAAACTTATAGCCAAAGTCACCATTTCCATTAATATATAAACAATTTTAAATTCTTAAATTTTTGAATTAATTTTGTAAACTAGTTAACACACAATTACATAACCTTAATACCAGATAATCATTTTACTATAAAAAGTCTAGTATAAACCCGAAATGCCTAGGCATATTATTGGCATTCTTGTAATAATTGAATAATTATCCTAAAATATATAAATAAAAATAATATAAAACCCCACTTTGTAAATTTCAGAAATAAATTGATTGATTGATTGATTGTATCCCCGCCACCAGCATTTGGGGGGAAACCGCGGAGCTACTTCGGAAGATCCAGGGTACCTCGGGCCGCACCTTGACGTTAGTGGCTCCCCGTTAGGGTGGGACAGCCTGCACCAACCCCTTCACCGCGGTCGATGGGGCGGTGATGATTGAGTGGGGAACGTTCCTCCAAAACGCCGTTTCCGGCGGAGCCCCGGCCCACTGCGGTAGGCCGAAATCCCAGGATGCCTGGCTGGTGTCAGGCAGAGGTTTTACGGCTGGAGCAGGAAAACGCGAGCCTCCCAGCTGCCGTTTACCAGAGGTGGATTTCTGCCCAATTTATTTACAATTTTGGGGGCTGGGAGGCCCGCGGACTCATTCCATCTGAAAGAAGGGGACTGGGGTGAATCATCAAAAAGAATTATAACTTAGAACTAATCAAAAAAAACAGGAATAAACGACTAAAATATAAAATAATCTTACTATCACATTTAATTAATGGTTCTTAAGAGAATTTTAATGGATTTAGATAAGCATTATTTATTACAATTAAATTTACAAATTTTATCGATCGATTGTATTCATGAACTCAATGATTCTGAGGAAGAATAAATATTTACAGGAAGAAGTTTTAACAAAAGATAGACTCGAGCGCACACGGGTAATACTGTTAAAACTTAGAACTCGGAGAGAACTTGAACACACAAAAATCTTACTAGATACTGGAAATCTGATAACAAAACACACAGTCAATAACTTCAGTCTAAACTGGATTTTCTGATTTTCTATCTTTAGCCAAGTTTATGATCACTTTCCACTGAAGGAATGAACAAACTCGGTGGAGTTGATTAACTTATAATCACTTTCCTACTGAAGGAATGAACAAACTCGGTGGAGTTGATTAACTTATAATCACTTTCCTATTGAAGGAATGAACAAACTTGGTGGAGTTGATTAACTTATAATCACTTTCCTATTGAAGGAATGAACAAACTTGGTGGAGTTGATCAACTTATAATCACTTTCCTACTGAAAGAATGAACAGGCTCGTGGAGTGGATGGATCTTCCCCGGTGAAATAGTTAACTCTATAAGAAAATATAAGCAAAGGAAAACTTATCTTACTGTAGTTAATAATTGCTCGACACACGACTCTTTACTTTACAAGGATTTACTGTCAACTGGGAAAGATCACTATCTGGAACACAAGGAAGGGACAACAACTGGCCCTTATGAGGGCACTAGCGCTAAGAGAGGTATCCTCTCTGCAGACGGCAAGTGACGTCGACAAGAGATGGCATTACTAAATTCAAGTAGTCTTTCTTCAACAAAGCGTCTTCCTGGAGAGGAACTATACTGGAACTAGCGACATTGCAAGGATAGGCTCAGCACTCAAGGTAGTCTGGGGTAGCTCAGACACCCGAGGCAACTGAACACTATCTTGCATGCCTGACGTTTTAGGTAGAACACAGACAGGAATGACAGTATTACTAGTGCCTGACTGCTTGGTAACGCTACTAGATAATGCATCGTCTTGCAAGGACCTAATTCGATCTGTAAACTCTGCAGCTGTATGGCAGACCTCGGATCCAAGTTGGTAACCCCAAAATGGTACAACAGGTCATCGATTTGTGCAGCCATCGGTAAGGATCGCACAATTCGGAAATCTCTCATGGCAGCAAATCCGAGTAGAAGGTCACCAGGGTAACTAATCTTATCAACGACAAGGAAGGAAGCAGTTAAATCTCTACCTTGGATGGAGAAAGTAAGAGAAGACCGACCTCTGACACGTAAGTGAGAACCAGCCACACCACTAAGGGAGGACACAAGAGTTGGTTCTAAGAGGAGGACATGTTTTAGCTGCTTATCCCTAAACAAACTAGACCTGATGATATTGACTTGTGCCCCAGAATCCATAAACACATGGACGGGCGCACCATACACGGATGCTTCTACTAAAGGACATTTAGTTGCATTTGAACTAATATGCAAACAAGACGGCGGATTTTCACCAGTAAAGGTTTCTTCCACCTCATCTCCAAAATTATCATCATCAATTAGTGGAATTTCATCATTAATTATCTCTTCTATCTCATCTATAGGATTATCATCATCCACTACTGGAGTGGCATCACCGTGATCATTCTCCATCGAGATCACACAGAGCCTCGAAGGAATTTTGGATTGGGATGGAGTATTCGGTATCTCCGATTGTCACCACGGGACGGGTTGACTGGGGAGCTCGGATTCCCCCGAGTTAGAAAACTGCGCTTGGTTCTGGTTATTAGGCTGAGAACCACGGCCTCTATTACCTCTCCTGTTTCTACTATATGAGCGGCCACGGAAGGATCTGGGGTACCCACGGATATTTAGAGCATTACAGTCAGACGTATCATGACCATGTATCCTGTGATAAGTGCAATAGGCATTGGTGCAGTCCTTGCACAGAAGATCGATAGTAAATACAACGCAGTTGCATTTGCTAGCCGAGTCCTTACAAAGGCTGAAAAAAAATATACAGTAACTGAGCAAGAAGCCTTAGCAATAGTGTGGTCTTTAAAACACTTCCAAGACATAATATATCAGTACCCTGTCCATGTCTTGACAGATCATGCACCTCTAATACCATTATTCCAGAATAAACAACCTACTGGAAGACTAGCCAGATGATCTTCGACTATCCAAGAGTTCAACCCTACCTTTGAACATTTACCTGGCAAGTCAAATGTAGTTGCAGATGCCGAGGATGTAAAGAATGCCCAAAGAACAGATCCCATGTGGTCTGGTGTGATTCGATTCCTGCAGAGTAAAGGGTTTATTTATTGAACCATCCTTACATACTGTCCAAGACAGTAAGATATTCCTGCTTGTCGCTAATACCTTGGGTCACAGTGTTCGACTCAGAGCCAATACCAATATTGTTGACCTTGTTCACTATCCTTACCCTGTTCGGGTTGCGGATGAGTTGTCACCTGACCAGTGGGTCGGTGCTATTTCAACCGGGGAGGATCCATCCACTTCACCGGATCATTCTATTCCACCAGTAGAAGAGAAAGACTTAGCTCCCACTGACTTCCTAGACGAAGTCAGACGGTTGTTGAATTTTTTGAATAAACACTGTAGAGCAATTGCCTTACCAGGTGAGAAGATGGGTATAACGAACCTATTGTCCCATCGTATCTCACTTGAACCTGGTACCAGACCAATTTATGTATATGCGTACAGATTGTCGCATTCACAAGTTGCTGTCACAGATGAATTAATCAACCAGATGCTTGACGATGGTGTTATCGCACATAGCAACTCACCAAGGAATGCGCCCTTGATCCTAGTACCTAAGAAGGACGGTACTTGGCGCCCAGTGATTGATTTTAGGAAATTAAACGCAAGAACTATCCCAGATCATTTCCCACTTCCTGTACTTGGTGACCTTTTACGTAATATCGGAGATAATAAAGTCTTTTCGACCCTCCATTTGTTACAAGATCTTTGGCAAGTCCCTCTTCATGAGGACAGCCAAGATCCCACCGCTGCCACCACTTGTTGTGTGGGTATTGGGAGAGCAAATATGGTTGAAGTAAACTCACGGATGGATGGTGAAGTAGATATAATTACGTGAGAGGAAGAGGTACCCCAGTACGTCTGGTCGAGCCTTAGGTCTGCGGAGCAATGAGACAGAGGCCTGTGTCTGGGCACACACATGTGCAGGCCTATGACGTCACACGCAAAGGGACCAGCTATATAAAGCTAAGATGAATTCTAATACACTACATAAGTGTATACATATTACTGACACTCCTGCTGGTCCCTGGTTGTCTTCATTGGGGCCGACATCTCCTGTGTTTCCTTGCCTGGTGTTGCGAAGGCCTCGGTGAGATGGTCCTGCAATTCTGCCGCCTCCTTCTTGTCCAGAAGAATCAGGCTGAGCAAGGTACCCAGGAGCTGCTTGCAGTTCTCCCTGTCCACCATTGATGGGATCAAGGCCGCAATACACTCTGTGATGATCATGAGTACCTTGTTGAAGTGGAGTCTGGCGCCCCATTGCCCAGGGGCAGTGAAGTTGCTGGTGTCTTCATTGGGTCCTGGGGCTGCTGTCCCACTTCTGCGGTCGGCGGAGTTGCTGCTGCGCAAGCCTGTGCTGCTCTCTGGGCAATCTGGCAGGGTGAGGGGGCTTGCCTTGCCTCTCGCTGCTCTCGGGAACGGCTTGACTTTGAGATGGGGGACTCTGTTGGTGGGTCGGTGGAGTCTGGCACTGTGTAGCCGCAGCCCCTTACGCAGCATCCCTTACCCAGGTTTGATGCATCCCAGTGTAAAATATTAAGGTATTAAATGGACCCCAATGAAAATAAGTCACTCTGTCTGACTTTTTTGGGTTATCCTAGGTTTTCTACACATATGCTGCTATGTATGATAATCTATGTACTTGTATTTGTGTATACCTGAATAAACTTACTTACTATTCTGAGACTTTGGAGCTTGTCCTGGCCGTTGTCCACCCTGCTTCGAGCCAGGAGCTGTACCCTGTCTTCCCTGCTGAGTACCCAGCACTGGGAACTCTGTGCCGTATTCTGTGGGCAGGCTCTAAGGGGCTGTGGTGTGCGTCCCTGTCGGCCGCTGCTGAGTGCTCCATGGGTTTTCCCTGTGTCACGGTCGTGGTTGAGCCATGTAGCTCGGTCGTCGACGTCCCTGCTTGCTGCTGCTGGAGGCCCCATGGGTTGGGCTGTGCTGTGGTCGCCGTAGGGGTATTCCGCTGTCGGATCTGTTGCCACCGCTGCACTATGACAGGGCATCCCTGGTTCCAGGCGTGATGCCTCTTCCCACAATTGGCACATCTGGGCTCTGGGCGTTGAGTCTCGGAGTTGTCTTGCTTGAGCAGGGCAATGCAGTCCCTGGAGTCGTGCTGCTTGCTGCAGACCCCACACTTTTTCAAGTGCTGGCAGGTGGCCGCAATGTGGTTGAATCCCTAGGAATTGTAGCACTGGAGCGGGCCGTCTATGTAGGCCCGGGTCTTGAACCTTCCCCACACTCCTTGGACTGTGTGGGCAGGAAGGCTCCCGGTGGTGGATCAACACATTCCGAGTCAGTGCCTTGTTGACCCCTGCAGTCATTCTCTCGGCCTTGAAGATGCTTGGGCACGTCGAGGAAGCGCTCTGCTGGGATGGGCACAGGGACGTGCAATACATCCCCCTTGCTCACCTTCTCCGGAGCCATGGCTTTGATCCGGTCGTATGTATCCTGGTCCCGAGGCTTGGCCAGGATCTTCCCCCTGAACGTGATCTTGCAGCTGAGCTTGATGGAGGGTACTTTTGTCTCCAACTCCCTCACATCTCGTAGGCGGGAAACACAAACTTGTTTAAGGAACCGGCTGCTTCAGCACGACCAGACCGGTTCCTTCCCCTCCTCCTATCGTCAGTGGGTCTTTTGGGGAGGCAGCAGCCCCTTGCTGCTCCTCATCTGGGGCAGCATCCTGCCACACTTTTGATCCTTGGCCTTCTTGGCGGGTTTGCACCTCCTCCAAGTTGGCCTGAGGGTCGTCGCCACATGAGTGACGCCTTTTAATGCGAGTTCCTTGGTCTGACATGACTGGGTCACTCGTGGGTTGCAGGCGCACATATTTACCATTAGCAATCTTCAAACCTTAACTATATATAGTATTAGTAATCACTTTATTTGCTTAAAATTTGATCAAAACCATTTTTACTATTAGTCCATTTTACTTTGTGCAATTAAACTCTATAATCTCTTAAAATAGTTCTTTACATTCATTTACTTCTTATTGCCTTTTATAAATTCTAAAGTTTCAACCAGTGCAATATTGAATCCAAATAATTGTCCAAAACAATTTAATACTAGTCATAGTAATTATTCCAACCATTCATTAGCCAGTTCAATTAGTAAATTATCAACATTGAACACATCTCCTATATCTCTGTGAACAATTGTTCAAAATTGTAATAATCCTAAATATTAGTAAGAATTTAATCTAGTACCATATTATTAAGTTTACTATAATCCAATGTTCTCAAGTCTACTTATAGAATCACACTAAATCTTATGATTACAGGCATTGATCCTGACATCAACCTATTATTAAATGACTTACATGATTCCAACAGCAACTGTAACTATTACACAGCAGACCAAGCAAAGACATTACTCACAGCTAACAATAACATAACTATCTTCAATTAAAATGTTAGATCTTTGAGCAAACATTATGATGACCTCACAGCACTACTCCAATCCCTACAGACCAATATGTCAATCATCACACTCACTGAGACCTGGCTAAAGCCTGGTACTACAGATGTCTATGCCATCCCAGGTTACACAGCCATTCAAAACTGTAGGACAGACCAGCGAGGGGGTGGAATAGCTATATATTACTCGGATCAACTTGAATGTATCAATAACTCTTGCACAAGGGATGAGCATGGATAATATATTATAGCTAAATTTAAATCAAAAGACCTGCAAAAACCCATCACAGGGATAAACATCTACAGATTACCACAGTTAAACATTCACCACTTTAGTGAAAAATTTGGAAACCTGATAACTGATACACACATGAACAAAGACCATTTGTTGCTCACAGGAGATTTCAACATAAATCTCCTACATGACCAGGACCCACAGGTAACCGAATTCACAAACACTATGAGCAACTGCTTGTTACTACCAACAATATCAAAACCTACAAGAATCTCCGAGACTAGTACCTCATTATTGGACCACATCTGGACTAACACTATATTCCCTCTAAAATCAGGCATAATCACAGACAACACCACAGACCACTACCCTACCTTTCTCATAACCAACCTAGGTAAATTGCCCCAAGATATTACAAAAGTTACCTTCAAACTACATAACGAGTCAGCTGTTAATAACTTTATATCAGCTATGATTAGCATTGACTGGCATAATGAGTTAGAAACATATTCAGATACTAATGAATGCATCAAGAATTTCCTTAAAAAAATCCACCACCTCTATAATATACATTGCCCTAAAAATCTAAACAGATCACAGCTAACACCCAGCATCCTTAAATCCATTAACAAGAGGCACCAATTTGAAAAACAATACAGAAGGGGTCTAATAACTAGAGAGCAATCCAAACGCTACTCATCAATCCTTACCAGCCTGATAAGAAGGTCCAAAAAATTGTATTATGAGAACAGACTCCAGAACATAAAGGTGATATGAAAAGACCTTCTCAAACCAACCTAGGTAACTGCATCCTAAGATATTACAAAAGTTACTTCAAACTACATGATCGCTGTTACAAACTATATCAGCTAGATTAGCTTGACTGCATAATGAGTTAGAAACATATTCAGATTACTTCAATACACTCAAGAAATTTCCTTAAAAAATCCACCAATCATAATATACATTGCCCTAAAAACTAAACAGATCTAGCAGCTAACACCCAGCATCCTTAAATCCATATAACAAGAGGCACCAATTTGAAAACAATACAGAAGGGTCTAATAACTAGGAAGCAATCCAAACGCTACTCATCAACTTCCAGCCTGATAAGAACCAAAAGTATTATGAGAACAGACCCAAATTAAAGCGATATGAAAAGACTCCATGAAACCCTATTCTCAATTCTAGAAATAAAAGATAAATAAGAACAATACCACAAGAGTTATCAAACAGATATAATCCCTACTACCAATCTGAGATTAACAAACAGACTTAATTTTTCTTTCCACAAGGAAGAATCAGAGAAAATCCTAGTCAATACCTCGTCCACACACTGTCTCAACACCTATCCTAATACATATTCAGCTCACCAACCCAATTGAAGTCCGCCATAATCAACACCTGAAAAGCTAATTATGTACACAGCTTAGGTAGTTCAATTTACACACGCACTTGAGAAAAGAAAGAGTCGTCCACTGTAGGAAAAAAGTCTTCTATTGATCTATCACCCCTCAAAGCTTTGTCATACAGTCGGACAAAAATGAAAAAGGTTTACTTGACTCCCACGAAATTGATAAGCACTGATTTCTGCTATAAGGAAGGGCACTCACTCAACTACCTAAAGTCATACCTTAGTAACAGAAGCCAATAGTGTACACAAATGGAGCGAACTCTTCCACAACAAATTCAGTCAGTCCCTCAAGGAAGTGTCCTGGGGCCCTCCTATTCCTCACTTACATAAATGACCTACCGAATGCATCACAACTACTCAAACCCATATTATTTGCAGATGACACAACATATGTCTTCTCTCACCCAAATCCAGTCATACTGGCCAACACTGTTAATGCCGAATTACAGAAAATATCAACATGGATGACGACAAACAAGCTTACTCTCAATACTGACAAGACCTACTTCATACAGTTTGGAAACAGAGCCACAAATGTTCCACTTAACATAACGCTCAATGGTTCACCCATCACAAAACTCACAGAGGGAAAATTCCTAGGAATTCACATTGACAGAAGCCTAAAATTCCAAACACACATACAACAAATTTCCAAGAAAATCTCAAAGACAGTAGGCATAATATCAAAGATACGCTACCATGTGCCTCAATCAGCTCTCCTTGCACTATATCACTCACTCATCTACCCTTATCTCACCTATGGAATTTGTGCATGGGGATCAAAAACAATAAATCACCTTAGACCACTCATAACCCAGCAAAAGGCTGCAGTCAGAATGATAACAAATTCCCACTCTAGACTGCATACTCCACCAATATACAAAAGCCTAAAACTACTCACCATAAAGAAAATTCACACTTATTCTTGTGCCTACTATATATATAGAACTCTACACTCTAATATAAACCCTCCGCTCAAAATTCTCCTCACCAACTTTAATAGGTCCCATGACCACAACACAAGACACAGATCACTTTTTGATATACCATGTGTCCATATCAACCTATGTAAAAATTCTATGCACATAAAGGGCCCCAGAATCTGGAATTCATTACCAGTAAATAATAAAATAACCTTGTCTGAAAATCATTTTAAGACTCTTCTTAAAAACCACCTACTCACCCTTAACTAAATAGTCATACTCAAAAATACTCAATGTTATTTTCCTATAAGATAATTTCCATTTTTACTATTATGTTCTATTATATTACTTAAAAAAAATGCTCAATGTTATTTTCCTATAAGATAATTTCAATTTTTGCTATTATATTATTATTATATTACTACCTACTCACCCTAAACTAAATATGCATTCTGTAAATTACTTTCAAAAAATGTTCAATGTTATTTTCCTTAAGATAATTTCAATTTTTACTATTAACTACCATCCTACTAAACACATGTTACAATGTAGTATCGCAAAATTGTAATCTAAACAGTGTAATATCATCATATTGTAAGCTGAACAATATTTAAATAAGACAAACTCAATCAATTTCTCTAATGTTATGTGCATAGTCTATAAGCCATTAGATTAAGCTGCCCTTAATGCCAAGGCATGTCAGTGGCTCTCCTTGCACTTCTATGTAAAATTGCGAAGAAATAATTTTTTATTTGTATTTGTATTTGTATTCTCTGGGAAGATGTGGTGACAAGGCATAAATTACGTTGTGGCGGCCAAGACACAGCAGCCAACAAATTGTTCTATTCTTACACTAATATCAATAATAATGCTTATTTACTTATCACAATTGATCTATTATGACATAAAGCGACATATTAATAGCATAGAAACATAAAAAAAACATCAGAATAAATACTATGTGGCATAATATGACGGTCTCTGGCCAGATAGTGGGGTCGATCACCATGCCCAGCCCTTCTAGGGCAGGGTAGGTGCCAAGGCTGGATCTTGCTACCATCTGCAGCTCGTAAGCCTGCCCTTCCCGTTAGGGAAGGTGGCTGACCAGAGAGGCCTAGCATCTATCTACCTCCATGCCTCGTGCTAGTGGTGAATGTGGCTAGCCTGGGGCCAGTTGGTCCTGCTGATGAGGGGTATCCCTCCCATGGGAGACATAGGTCTCTGACACTCCCACGCCAGTGAGCCGGAGCCGGGTCGCCATCTGGTAAAGACCCGGGTCGGGAGAATTCCCAGTGAATCAACACCTCCTCCTCCTCCAGATAGTGGACGGAGTAAAGGGGTTTACCCCACAAAGGGTTGGGTTTAGTCCTGACTCATTCTCTTCGACTGCAGTTCTTCCTCTCACCGGCTATTCTTCGTCTTTCCCCACTTCCCCCTCGCCCCTAGTTGGTCCTTACCTGTGAGTCTCTGAATGAATGATAGTGGAAGGTCGCCACAGACCATAAGGGTTATTTTCCCATTATCTCCTCACTATTAAGAGAGAAAACGGATCTAGCCGAGAGTAAACTGTAATAGACACTCATAGCTTATGAAAACATTTGAAAAAACAAGGATTTTTTCGGGAAAAAACAATTTCCCCGAGTACTTGGGCAGCCGCGCGCTTCGGCCATTATCTCGGAAGTAAGTTATTTACCTATTTAGTCAAGGACCATTATTATTAATGAACTAATTTACGTGATTTTCACAACAAACATAGAAGAATGATTGCTTTACAAGACCTTATGTACCTTTTTGAAGTATCCCAAATATTTTCAGATTTGTGTTGGGTAAAAGTCTGAAATCTTCCTAAATGTCAAGCAACCTACAAACTGTATTTTTTTTAGAATGAAGATAACCTTTATTACACAACTGGTACATAAACAACGATGGACTTAGAAGTGTTGTATCAGCAGAAAGTGTCAAAACAACTTTTCCAAGTACTGTAGACAGCCTATGCTGTCTGCCTGCCGAGCATATGTAAGCTGTAAGCCTACATGCCTAGTTCCCATAGTTTCCACCAGAGGGCAAGCCTGGTGGGCATACCCACTTCAGCCTGCCTACCCTTGCCTCTCTCTAACTCACGCAGCAGCCTTGACTCAGACAACAGGTCTTACTCTTATCTCCCTCGCATGGGCGCATTACCCTCCCGGGCCATGGCTCACAAACACACTGCCTGTGTACCCACACATAACAATGTAGCAATTGCATCTGCTCGAAAAATGACAGGATGGATAATGAGAACCTTCAAAACCAGGGATGCCAAGCCCATGTTGACACTCTACAGATCGCTTGTTCTATCTAGACTGGAATATTGCTGCACACTAACTGCACCTTTCAAGTCGGGTGAAATTGCTGACCTTGAAAATGTGCAGAGAACCTTCACCGCACGCATAAGTGCGATAAACAACCTCAACTACTGAGAACGCTTGAAGTTCCTAAACCTGTACTCTCTAGAACGCAGGCGGGAGAGATACATTATTATATACACATGGAAAATTCTCGAGGGCTTAGTACCAAACTTGCACACAAAAATCACTCTGTACGAAAGCAAAAGACTCGGCAGGCGATGTAACATCCCCCCAATGAAGAGCAGGGGTGCCTCTAGCACGTTGAGGGACAACACAATAAGTGTGAGGGGCCCAAGATTGTTCAACTGCCTCCCAGCATACATCAGAGGGATTACCAACAAGCCCCTGGCTGTCTTCAAGCAGGCACTGGACAGGCACCTCAAGTCGGTACCTGATCAGCCGGGCTGTGGTTCGTACGTTGGACTGCGTGCGGCCAGCAGTAACAGCCTGGTTGATCAGGCTCTGGTCCAACAGGAGGCCTGGTCACAGACCGGGCCGCGGGGGCGTTGACCCCTGGAATTCTCTCCAGGTAGACTCCAGGTAGACACGTTATTGCAAATAAAGTAAGAAGCCTCCGAAGAGCCTGTCATTGCTACCCAGCTTTGATCGACAATGCAACAATCATGTAAACATTAGTGGACAGCGGTGGTCGCAGCGGTTGTGTTTGCCCAGAAGAGAGGAAGGAAGAGGAATGAAGTCATCTTCACTTCATCACCCTACACAAGAAGCATCCGTCTCTCAAGGAGTTATTCTGATATCGTGTCTGCAAATCTCAGCATCCAGACACAGGTACAAGCAGGATCCAGGCCAAAATTTGTCGAATTTCTCTGAGTAGTGGCATCCCTGTGACTCCACGCCACAGCATCCCATGCTGTTTCTCGGTCACGTGCTCAGCCTTACCAGCATATTCTGCTGTTGTTGTTCAGCTCAGTACAGCTATTTCAGCAATTGAGTTTGTGGTGATTTCTGCTTCCAGTGTGAGTGTTTCTCCCCAAGTTTGTGGGTAAGGAGGAGCGGCCGGGCTCCTCGCCTCTCACCCAGGCACTCTACACGCTCTACCATAGCACTCACACTCGCCACTCACCTGCCCACTCCCCGTCTGCTGTGTTTTCTGTGAATTTCCTTGTGAATTCTTGCCAGAGCTGTGTATCCGAGTGCCCGAGGTCACTCGAAGCCACGTGGAGCAAGCCACATGGGGTGTGATCACAAAGCCATGTGGGTTACCAAGCTAGATCCCAAGCTACACTGTCGTCTGCTTCCCGCATGCCACAGGTGATCACAAAGCCACGGTGGGTTACCAAGCCACTTGGATCAGCAAGCCACATGGGGTGTGTACAAGCCATGTGGGTTACCAAGCCAGATGTCCCAAGCCACATACTGTGGTCTGCTGCTGCATCAACCTATGATGTCACCATGCTGCTGACATCACCACGATGCTGCCCGACTCCAATGACGTCACTCACGATGTCACCCCGTGACATCCATCATGATGTTACTCCAGGACATCACCCACGACGTTTGCTTGATGTCACTCATGATGTTACCTCATGACATCTCTCACGACATCACTCCAGGACGTCACCTCGCGATGTCTGCTGACGTCACCTTACGACGTCACTCCTGACATCACCACATGATGTCACGAGTGCTGGAGTTTCACAGTTAGCAAATTGTTGCACTATTGTCGAGAAGTTTGAGAGAAGATATGTTGTGTTAATTTAATTCCTCTCAGTCAGTGTTCTCACATGTTAGAGAATTGCTTAGTGTCGATTTTTGCACAGAAAAGCGTCATTTGCTAGTAAGCCTCGTTGTACCGCATATGCAGTATGTGTGTGCAGTTTTCCATGTGTTCTGTGTAGCACCTAGTGTTACTTGTCACCCAGTGTGACCCGCACGCTTGACAGCTGACATTAGTCAGTCCAGGCATCAGTTACGAGCATCCAAGCCCCTTGTACAGAAAGCTCTTTATGTTTTTTGCTCGTGATACCCTGCTGAATCATACCCGTGACGATTCTCACATCAAGACTCGTTTCCACGTCACCTAGACCTTCATAGTGCAGTTATATGTAGACGACCAGTCTGGGGATACTAAGACCATCCTCTGCTGTAACTTCAACTGTCGAGAGCATGACACCTGTGAAGCCGCAGTTAAGACTGTCAGCAGGCGACTCTCAGCCTCGTGTCACAGCTTCAGTGAGCAGATTGCACAAAGATGATGTCTCTTTAACTACTAGCCCACTCACTGCAGTAAGGTGTATGCTGTTACGACCTCCAGATGTTTTGCCGCGTCGTCTCTGCCACGACTTACTCCACACTTGCCAGCAGTGACAGCCCCAGTGACAGTACCAGTCAAGAAATGTCCTCCTGAGTCGCTTGCCTGAAAAAGTTTTGCCCTGTTGCGACAACTGACGATGCCTCACTCGAGGGGCACCAACAGGTTGTTCCACAGGTTGAGTGAACCCTGCAGCAACTACTACAATGTCTGCTTCACTGTACCAGAGGAGACTATACCCTGTTACATCACAGCTCAGCTGCAGCGATGTCTCCTGTGTTGCAGTATGTGTCCAAATGCAAGAAGGCATGCAGTGATGCCCATCGAGGCTCACTGCCTTAGACCACAAAGCACACCTTTTTTTTCTTCACTCTCTGGAGGAAGTTTTTTTCCATGTCCACATGTTTATGTATATTTGTTTTTATTTTGTGTTCTGTGCCCTGTTCTTGCGAGAGAGTTTTTTTACTTCCAGTCATGGTCAGGGACGATCATGGGCGCGTGGCCGAGCGATGTAGACAGCCTATGCTGTCTGCCTGTCGAGCATATGTAAGCTGTAAGCCTACCTGCCTAGTTCGTATAGTTTCCACTAGAGGGCAAGCCTGGTGGGCATATTCACTTCAGGGTGCCTACCCTTGCCTCTCTCTCACTCATGCAGCGGCCTTGACTCAGATAACAGGCCTTACTCTTCTCTCCCTCGCATGGACGCATGGCTCTCCTGGGCCATGGGTCACAAACACACTGCCTGTGTACCCACACATTATAGCAAATAAAGTAAGAAGCCTCCGAAGAGCCTGTCATTGCTACCCCGCTTTGGTCGACGACGCAACAATCTTGTAAACAGTACCACTTAGAAGTGTTCTATCAGCAGAAAGAGTCAAAACAACTTTTTCAAGTACCACTTAGAAGTGTTGTATCAGCACAAAGTGTCAAAACAACTTTTCCAAGTACCACTTCGGAGGAGGTGACTGATAAGTGTATTTTTTTAGGATTTTTTAGTAAATTTTGCGTGATTCATTTGCTTTTTGGCCGATTGTATTGAAACTTCATTACAGCATGGTCGATATAAGCTTCTAATAGTACACCAAAAATTAACGTAATCGGTCAACAAATAAACAAGTTGATGAAAAGTTCTGAAGCCTCCTCTAAGTCATCCAATTTCTTTATATATATATATATAAGTCGTGCTAGATTTTTTTTTTAGATTTTGCCACCGAAGTGGCTAGTTTATTGTGCACCCCATATCCATCCTGTGGATGGTAGCGCAAGAGCATGTGGATACACAAAAGGCCTAGGAACTAGGCCGTGCTGAATAGATAAAACTGGTCATTTAGCAAGAACTCATTTAACATTAAGTCCTTTCTAAAATTTTCTCTTAAATATTTAAAGATATTTTTTTTCATTTATGTTAATATAAAAATTAACGATTTTGTACCAAAAGAACCTTAGGAAACTTATCTAACCTTATTATAACAGCTACAATTTAATTTAGCCTAATCCAACTAAATATATTTTATGTAAGTTTTCAATAATTTAATAACAAACAAACACAATGAAATATATTTTTTCTTTAGATTCAGAATGATTTTTTCGAAATTATTGCATACACACATTTTCACTTGCCCTATATGGCAAAAAGTGTGTTTTTATTAAACCCAAAATTACATGTTTTACCTGATATCAAATGATTTCAGTGATCTCAAAACTATCAGGAGCATCAGTCATTGCCCCTACTAATAGCGTCTTGCTTGGAGCAACTCTGGGAAGCGATGCCATTGACACAATTATCAGGAAGAAACTGGAAGAATTGAGGAGAATGGAACAACGAATAGACAATCTTGACACCCATGATGCCTTGTACCTTCTCACAAAATGCTTGAGTCTGCCCAGGTTTCCTGTTCAATTTCCTAAGATGTGCTCCTTCACATGCTAACCCTATACTGCACGAATATGACAGTATCCTGAGGCAGATCTTTACTAAATTACTTAACCTTACTCTAGAAGATGGGCAGTGTGACCAAGCTACACTCCCAGTCAGATTGCTCTACCTGCTTTCCTGTCTTCATGCATTGCATCCAGAGGGCTTGTAGTAGCAATTCTCCCTGAACATCTTAGGGACACGATTGGAATCCATGACCAAAAGTTCGTTGACGGAGCCAGGATCTGGGATAATCTAACAAGCTCTGAAACCAGGCCTGCTCCCCCCAACAACTACAAACAGTCGCACTGGGATGGCCCAATAGTAGAGAATATAGCCTCAGCAATGCTTCAGTGTGTGTCAGGGAAGGATAGAGCCCGCCTCCTTGCAGTGAGAGCTCCTCATGCAGGGGACTTTCTTTTGGCTGTCCCAACTCCAGCCTTGGCACACTCCTCGACCCACAGACCATCCTCATTGGTGTTGCCCTTCGACTTGCCGCCCCTATTCTCGCCGAACACAGGTGTATTTGTGGCAGTGAAGCAGCAGAACGATTTGGGTACCACGATCTTGTGTGTCGTAAATCCGAGGGAAAGATTGCAAGACATGAAGAGGTTAATAACATTATCAAGAGGAGCCTCAACAGCCGGATGCCCAGCAGTAAGGAAGCCACCTCAACTATGTAGATCTGATGGCAGCCAAAATCGTCCAGATGGTATCACTCTTCAAGCCTGGACAGACGGCAAGCAAGTGGTGTGCGACTACACATGTGCATCTACCTTGGCTGATACCTATCTCCAATACACCAGGGAGGAAGGAGGGGCAGCTGCCAGCTTCAGGGAGTCCCAGAAGTCGAGAAAATATGGAGAACTTGCCCATCATTATATGTGTATTCCCATAGGCTCAGAGACCATTGGCTCATGGAGAAAGAGTGCATCTAAGTTCCTCAAGGAGCTGGGCAAAAGACTCAACAGGTTAACTAGGGATCCCAAGGGCAGCTAGTTTTCTGTTCCAGCGACTCAGCGCTGCATACTGTATTCTGGGCACGCGCCCCAGCTCGGAGGAGTTGGATGAGATTTTCGCATTATAATCAGTGACAAACATGTAACAATATGTACTAGACATGTATCTCTCACACCTCGTGTACTGTATATGCCATCTTTATATCAACAATGTATCTCTTAAATCTTTTGTACCATATTATGTAATAAAATATACCTATTGGTAAAAAAAAAAAAAAAAAAGATGGGGTGGTAGGGAAAGTGGAATATTTAAATGGCTTCAGGAAGAAATCCAAATATTCTTCCTTGAAGCCTTTATATCCACTTCTCCGAGGCTATGGGACCCATCCTATATATATATATATATATATATATATATATATATATATATATTTTATATATATATATATATATATATATATATATATATATATATATATATATATATATATATATATATGTATGTATATATATATATATGTCGTGCCGATTAGGTAAAACTGGTCAATTAGCAAGAACTCATTTAAAATTAAGTCCTTTCTAAAATTTTCTCTTATACGTTTAAAGATATATTTTTTATTTATGTTAATGTAAAATTTATAATTTTGTACCAAGAGAAACTTTGAAAACATACCTAACCTTATTACATATATATATATATATATATATATATATATATATATATATATATATATATATATATATATATATATATATATATATATATATATATATATATATATATATATATATATATATTCGTGCCGATTAGGTAAAACTGGTCAATTAGCAAGAACTCATCTAAAATTAAGTCCTTTCTAAAATTTTCTCTTATACGTTTAAAGATATATTTTTTTCATTTATGGTAATGTAAAAAATTATAATTTTGTACCAAGAGAAACTTTGAAAACCTACCTAACCTTATTACAACAAGCGCAATTTAATTTTGCCTAACCCAACTAAATATATTTTAGATACGTTAACATTAATTTAATAATAAACAAACACAATGAAATATATTTTTTTCGTTATGTTCAGAATGATTTTGGCGAAATTATTGCATACACAAATTTTCACTTGTCTTATATGGCAAGGTGAGCGTTGCTATTTAAGCCAAAATCGCAAGTTATACCTAATCGGCACGACATATATATATATATATATATATGTACGTATATATATTAAGAAAGTGGCAGCTTATGGCATTGGGGGAAAAGTGCTGTCATGGATCGAGTCATGGCTCACCAATAGGAAGCAGAGAGTGTGCATAAATGGGGTTAAATCCGAATGGGGACTTGTAACAAGTGGTGTTCCACAGGGATCAGTCTTAGGCCCATTGTTATTTATAATATATATCAATGACCTGGATGTATGGGCCAGTAGGCCTTCTGCAGTGTTCCTCCATTCTTATGTTCTTATGTTCTTATGAGGGAATTACTAGTGATATGAGCAAATTCGCCGACGACACGAAGATAGGTAGGATAATTGATTCAAACATAGATGTCATAGAACTTCAGGAAGATTTAGACAAACTTAATTCGTGGTCAGAAAAGTGGCAGATGCAGTTCAATGTAGATAAATGCAAGGTTCTGAAGCTCGGGAGTGTCCATAACCCAAGCACTTATAAGTTAAATAACCTAGAACTTAGCCATACAGATTGCAGAGAAGGACTTGGGGTGATGGTAAGCAGCAACCTTAAACCAAGACAGCAATGCCTAAGCGTACGTAATAAGGCAAATAGATTACTGGAATTTATATCAAGAAGTGTTAGCAACAGAAGTCCAGAGGTTATATTACAGCTTTTTACATCATTAGTAAGGCCTCACCTAGATTACGCAGCTCAGTTTTGGTCTCCATATTACAGAATGGACATAAATTCGTTAGAAAACATTCAGCGACGAATGACAAAGTTAATTCATAGCATTAGAAATCTTCCGTATGAAGAAAGATTGAAGACCCTTAAATTACATTCACTTGTAAGACGAAGAATGAGGGAGACATGATCGAGGTATATAAGTGGAAGATGGGTATTAATAAGGGGGATATAAATAAGGTCTTGAGGATATCTCTCCAGAGAGAACCCGCAATAATGGATTCAAATTGGATAAGTTTAGATTTAGAAAGGATATAGGAAAATATTGGTTTGGAAATAGGGTAGTTGATGAGTGGAACAGTCTGCCTAGTAGGGTCATTGAAGCTATGACCTTGGGTAGTTTCAAATTTAGGTTGGATAAATTCATGAGTGAGAGGGTTGGATTTGAGTGGGACTCGCGCATGAGTGGGTAGAATTGTCAAAGCTTATTTCTTGGGTAGCATTGAAAATTGGGTTGAGCAAATATTGTTAGTGGGACGGATTGTGAAGGACCTGCCTAGTATTGGCCAACAGGCCTGCTGCAGTGTTCCTCCTTTCTTATGTTCTTATGTTCTTATGTTTATATAAATTAAGAACATAAGAACATAAGAAAGAGGACACTGCAGCAGGCCTGTGCATTCAGGCGAGGTCCTTCATTCCATCCACTAACAGAATATTTGTTCAGCCTAATTTTCAATGCTCAGAAATAAGCTTTGATAATTTTATTTCTCATGTGCAATTCCCACTCAATCAACCTTCACTCATGAATTTATCAACCTAATAAACTACCCAAGGTCCTTGCTTCAATGCCCTACTAGGCAGACTGTTCCACTCCTCAACTACCTATTTCAAACCAATACTCTATAAGAACATAAGAACATAAGAAAGGAGGAACACTGCAGCAGGCCTGTTGGCCCATTCTAGGCAGGTCCTTCACATTCCATCCCACCAACAGAATATTTGTTCAACCTAATTTTCAATGCTACCCAAAATAAGCTTTGATAATTTTATTTACTCATGTGCAATTCCCACTCAAATCCAACCCCTTTCACTCATGAATTTATCCAACCTAAATTTAAAACTACCCAAGGTCCTTGCTTCAATAACCCTACTAGGCAGACTGTTCCATTCATCAACTACCCTATTTCCAAACCAATACTTTCCTATATCCTTTCTAAATCTAAACTTATCTAACTTGAATCCATTATTGCGGGTTCTCTCTTGGAGAGATACCCTCAAGACCTTATTTATATCCCTTTGTTAATACCCATTTTCCACTTGTATACCTCGATCATGTCTCCCCTCATTCTACGTCTTACAAGTGAATGTAATTTAAGGGTCTTCAATCTTTCTTCGTAAGGAAGATTTCTAATGCTATGTATTAATTTAGTCATTCTACGCTGAATGTTTTCTAACGAATTTATGTCCATTCTGTAATATGGAGACCAGAACTGAGCTGCGTAATCTAGGTGAGGCCTTACTAATGATGTATAAAGCTGTAATATAACGTCTGGACTTCTGTTGCTAACACTTCTTGATATAAATCCCAGTAATCTATTTGCCTTATTACGTACGCTTAGGCATTGCTGTCTTGGTTTAAGGTTGCTGCTACCATCACCCCCAAGTCCTTCTCGCAATCTGTATGGCTAAGTTCTACGTTATTTAACTTATAAGTGCTTGGGTTATGGACACTCCGAGCTTCAGAACCTTGCATTTATCTACATTGAACTGCATCTGCCACTTTTCTGACCACGAATTAAGTTTGTCTAAATCTTCCTGAAGTTCTATGACATCTATGTTTGAATCAATTATCCTACCTATCTTCGTGTCGTCGGCGAATTTGCTCATATCACTAGTAATTCCCTCATCAAGGTCATTGATATATATTATAAATAACAATGGGCCTAAGACTGATCCCTGTGGAACACCACTTGTTACAAGTCCCCATTCGGATTTAACCCCATTTATGCACACTCTCTGCTTCCTATTGGTGAGCCATGACTCGATCCATGACAGCACTTTTCCCCCAATGCCATGAGCTGCCACTTTCTTTAACTTGATGTTCTTCTCTGCAAAGCTGACCATGAACTTCGTTTTAAAGTCTATCGAAAACCTACCAATCAACACGATCTTCTCCACTTCTACTCTCACCACGACACCAAAATTAAACGTGGTGTAATTATAGGCTTTTTCCTGCGCGCACTCAGAATCTGCAGCAGTGAGTTCCTTGAAGAAGAATGCTCCCTCATTGAACAAGTTTTTTCCAAACTTCACTATCCTCGTCACTTCATTAGAGACTGCAGACGACGGGCATTAAACATCTTCAACACACCCAGAGAAGACACTGCTGAGAAGAGATACATAGTCCTTCCCACCAACTCCATTTCCAAACAAGTTTCCAACATTTTTTCTAAGACCTCATTCCGAGTATCGACCTCCACATCCACCACCATTAAGGACATTACCAGTAACAGACAGGAAAAGCTTCAATCCACGGCAGGGGTATACACAATCCCTTGTAATGGCTGCAGCAAATTATACATTTATAATTAATAAAATTTGGAAAGAATTTAATGATAAATTGGACTAATCTTAATTCTTGGGAAGAGTTTCAGGTCCTTTCATATGTTCCTCTTCACAGAGTCGTGCGATGTTACGCTACTGTGAGGTGTTGTCTTTGTTAGTGTGATGTGACTGTGAGGTGTATTCTGCCCCTTTATAAGCCTTCTTGTCATGTTTCCTTTTATAGTTCCTTGATAATGTGAGTAGTCACGAAAGCGCTTGGAATTCTTCTATTTTTCATAGTAGTTGTCTTGCATATATATATATATATATATATATATATATATATATATATATATATATATATATATATATATATATATATATATATATATATATATATATATCTTTCTTTCAACACGTCGGCCGTTTCCCACCGAAGCGGGGTGGCCCAAAATGAAAAACGAAAGTTTTCCCTTTTACATTTAGTAATATATACAGGAGAAGGGGTTACTAGCCCCTTGCTCCCGGCATTTTAGTCGCCTCTTACGACACGCATGGCTTACGGAGGAAGAATTCTGTTCCACTTCCCCATGGAGATAAGAGGAAATAAGAACAAGAACTAGTAAGAAAATAGAAGAAAACCCAGAGGGGTGTGTATATATATGCTTGTACATGAATGTGTAGTGTGACCTAAGTGTAAGTAGAAGTAGCAAGATGTACTTGAAATCTTGCATGTTTATGAGACAGAAAAAGACACCAGCAATCCTACCATCATGTAAAAAGTACAGGCTTTCGTTTTACACTCACTTGGCAGGACGGTAGTACCTCCCCGGGTGGTTGCTGTCTACCAACCTACTACAGACATATATATATTATATATATATATATATATATATATATATATATATATATATATATATATATATATATATATACGTATATATATATACGTATATATATATATATATATATATATATATATATATATATATATATATATATATATATATATATATATATATATATATATATATATATATATATATATATATATATATATATATATATATATATAACGTTATATATATACGTATATATATATACGTATATATATATATATATATATATATATATATATATATATATATATATATATATATATATATATATATATATATATATATATATATATATATATATATATATATGTCGGCCGATTAGGTAAAACTGTCAATTACCAAGAACTCATATAAAATTAAGTCCTTTCTAAAATTTTCTCTTATACGTTTAAAGATATATTTTTTCATTTATGTTAATGTCAAAATT
>WNWK01031731.1:0-22483 GCA_009830355.1 Cherax destructor
CCATGAATCTGGTCCAGGTGCTGAGTGAGTGGGCATGTTGGCCATTTCTTTTCGAAAACTATGGGATTTGTACTAATGTCGGTTAGGTGGTCTGCGCAGCCTTCTGCTGGAGTGAAAAATATTTCTGCATTTTCTACCTTGCTGTCATTTAGTGGGTTGCTGAACACTGACTCATACTGTTCTTTTAGAATTTCACTCATTTCCTGTTCATCGTCCGTATACGAATCTCCTCTCAATAATGGTCCAATTCTACAGGTAGTTCTTAGCTTGGATTTTGCATAGGAGTAGAAATATTTTGGGTTTCTTGCAATATCCTGTATGGCTCTTTGTTCCCTTTGTACTTCTTCTGTCAGGTATGACATCTTAAGTTTTGCTCTAATTCCGTGATCTCTCGGTTAAGGCTATCTCTCTTCTGTTGCAACATAACTGTGTTTTTCAGCAATTCAGTAACCCGTTTTCTTCTCCTGTACCATCTCCTACGCTCTCTCTCTATATCTGATCTTCTTCGGGGTTTCCTCAATGGTACGTGTTTCATACATACCTTGTATGCTTCTGTATTCAGCTTCTCTAGGCACTGGTGGGGATTTAGGGTGCTCATGTCTGATTCCCATGATATGTCTGATAGCTCTTGGTTTATTTTTTCCCAGTCAATTCTATGATTATTAAAATTAAACTTACTGAACATTCCGTCTCTAACATTAGTATCGCAGTTCCTAACCCTGAGTTAATACTAGTTTGAACTTCTATGATGTTATGATCAGAGTATATTGTTTTTGTAACTGTTATGTCTCTGATTAATTCCTCGTTGTTTGTGAATATCAAATCCAGGGTATTTTCATTTCTAGTGGGATCAATTATCTGTTGGTTTAGTGAGTACTTTTCACAAAGCCTCATTAGTTCCCTGGTATGTGCCTGTTGAGCCAGGGTGCTTCCAGGAGTTATTTCTGGTATAACATTATGGTGCCTCATCTTCCATTTTACATGAGGGAGATTAAAATCTCCAAGGATTAAAATGTTTGGGGTGGGATTCTCTAGCCTATCCAGATAGCTATCTATCTTCTTTAACTGCTCTGTGAATTCCTCCGCAGTTGCTGATGGTGGTTTGTATACTAGGATAATTACTAGATTCTTATTTTCCACTTTAATGCCGAGGATTTCTACTATATCATTCGTAGCGTTCAAAACTTCTGTGCAACAGAGAGTATCTTTTATATAGAGTCCTACACCTCCCTGTGACCTAATGAAATCTGTCAGCCTCAACTGTCAGATTTCATTACCTCATGGATGCAAATTCATTTGGTTGAGAGGGGAGGTGTATGTTGTATGACTGAGCGAGCAACCCGTATAGTGGGGCTCAGAATCCATGTTTGTCAGCTATTATTCTGTCTCGACACCGTTATGTACGTTAAGGGGATCACTAGCCTGGTGGACCGGTCCAAGACCAGCTCTCCAGGTAACTAGGTACACAAATAAAAACTAGTAAGACAAACCGAAAAGTTGAAGATAAATGTAAATGGTTTAAGTACAGTTTTTTTTTTTTTTTTTAGATTTGCTTGTTACTTTACGGGCCGCCAACGGCAATAAGCTGGTTGAACAAACATAAGAAAAGCCCGACTCCAGGCCGGGCTGCGAGGGAAGGAAAACTCTGGAAACCGATCACAGGTGTATTACACGTTCATGAGGCAGAAACCATCATCACTGCCTGGTCATGGACCGGGCGGCGGGGGCGTTGACCCCCGGAACACCCTCCAGGTATACTGCTACTACAGTGTAAAACTTTCAACATGCTTGTGCTTCACACTGACGCGAGAGGATGGTAGTACCACCATGGTTGGTGAATGTAAAGCCTCTGTGTAAGCCCGAGTGTTACCACGCACGGATTACTCCTTGGAAATAACTTGGGGCTGTTTGCAACGGTGGACGCTAATTATTGTGATAAATATTCATTTGTAAAGCCAAAGGAGATTTTTGTTATCGAGTTTTCCAGTGGTGGTGGTTGCTGTTGTTGGAAGGTAGGAAAGGCAGCGAGCTGACAGGTAGATAACAAAGACACATAGAACAGCGTAAAGCCTCTGTGTGTCATTATGTGTCTGTCATGTGTATGTCATAATTATGCGTCTGACATTGTGTAATATGTCATTATTATGTCTCTTTGTGTGTCATGTGTGTGTAATTGTTTCTGTCATTATTATGTGTGTGCCATTATGTGTCTGTCATTAAGTGATTGTGGCTGACTTAAGAAAGATATTAATTGGTTTTTTATATCAGCGGGACTGACGTAAAGGGGTTTAATTAGTGTTTTTTGCATTACAAATTTTATAGTTTTGTGTATATCTTTAGGCCGTTTGTTTTAGTTGGTCAGTGGTGATGTGAATAATGGTTTACACATGACGTGATGATGTGGTCGAATAAAGAAATGTAAGGAAGAGATTCACTGAGAAGCTTGGGAGTAGTGACTGTCAGAGGAAGGGAAGAAAAGAAATATTGAGGAGTGTGATAATTTAAAAGACAATCCGCTAGCAGCAACAACCTAGATGAGAGCACGGTTTTTCAGTTGAGTGGACAGAGGCAGAGGCTGCCACAGAGAAAAGCTGTTCCTCAAGGCACAGAACTCGCACCACTTTTTTTTTTCTATCGTATCAGACAGAGACAGAAATGATAACACTATCATACTTTGCAAATGATTTTAGAATTTGTATAAGAGGCGTCCATTGAAGACAGTAAATCTCGAAGCTAATGTAAACCAGGTAATCCACTGGGCCACAGAAAATATTTTTTTTTTAGTTATTCCTGTATGGAAACTTGGAAATAATAACTGATTCATTTGAAACCTCTCAATAGAAGAGAAGATGAATGTAACGGAATTACGACTGATAGTCAGGTATTATCCTGATCAAGTATAAACTTTCTCTCGTGAAAAATAAACTGATGCAAAAATTAGATAATTTGTGTACAAACAGATTGAAATAAATGCATGACTAAACGATACAAAATTATTAATATTATATAGTAATAATACACAGAGTGAAGTCAGAGGCAGCTACAATGAAAAGCTCTGTTCCTCAAGGCACAGTACTCGCCTCACTTTTGTTTTTCATTTTTATATTGTACAGTGACAAGGACATAAATCATAGCACTGTAATATCCTTTGCTTATGACACAAGACTCAATGAAAGTGGCGTCCATCGAAAACGGTGAATCTTCAAGAAGATATATAGTCTTCCAGTGGGCCTCACACAACAGTATTTTTTCTGTTCAGTGGAGACAAGTTTCAGTTACTCTACTGTAGAGGAATGAAGGAAATAAAGATTAAAGAGGAGTACAGGCAAGCTCAGATTATTCAATAGAGCAGAAGTTTTATGTGCGAGACTTAGAAGTAATGATGTCAAAACATCTCACATTCAAGAATTACAACAATGTTGTTGTCACTACCGCAAGGAAAATGGCAGACAAGGGATGTTAGCCAATGATACTCTTGAAGTCAATTGTTCTCTCAAGGCTAGAAATTTTTTGTATACTAACAACTCCCCTCATGTCAGGCGGGACTGCTGAGCTAGAAAACGTAGAGAATTTTCACTGCCTGTATACACTCAGAACGTAGGCGAGAAAGTACATCATAATTTATATCTGAAAATTTTTGGGGACTTGTCCCTAACCTGCTCAATGGAATCACCCATACGAAAGGAAGAGACTTGGCAGATGGTGCAAAGAACCTCCAATAAAAAAGCAGGGGCGGCGCGACTCTTGAGTGTCAGAGATCCCAGACTCTTTAACGCCCCTCCCCCCCTCCATGCATAAGGAGTTGTCTTGTAGAGGGAACTGGACAAGTTCCTCAAATCAATTCTTTACCAGCCTGGCTGTGGTTCATATGTTGCATTTGCGTGCGGCCAGCAGTAACAGCTTGGTTGATCACGCCTTAATTTACAGGGAGGGGAGGCTTGATCTGAGAGCGGGCAACGGAAGCGTTGACCCCCGGAAGCATCTTTCAATTTTTTTTTACACTCAGGAGAGTCCAGAATGTCCCATGTCTGGAATATTGAAAACTTCTTAAGAAGGAAATTCAGCAGAAACCCCTCATGTACGGCCAACATAGACCAGTGATGGATGGAGCTGTGGAAGCAGTCGCTTACAAATTGAGGTGATGGTTAATGCCTAGCTGGAGTGTCAAGTTGAGTGATGGTTAATGCCTAGCTGGAGTGTAAAGTCACGGATGGGTACTGGTGTTGGGCAGAGGGATCAAGACACCAGGTGTTGAAGCATCAGTGTGGTGATGTAGCAGCCAGCTCTCTCTAAATGGTGTGGTTCCAAATAAGATAAAGATGACTCATTTTTCTTAGCATTTTTGTAGAAGCTGTTCATCACTTCATGTAATAAAAAAAAAAAAGAATGAAACCAACTCTCCCCAATTTATTTGAAACACCTGAAATCCCTTCCAGTGGTTGTATTCTCTGGAGCGTAGAATACAATGATCTACACTTCACAATTTTTTTAGAGGATTGGTCCATATTCTACACACGGAAATAACTCCATTCGATAGCTGACGTAAGTCAGGTCTTTTATTGTGCTGTAGAAAACAGTGATGCTCAACGATGACAAATTTTCGTTATTCCACAATAGAAAAATTAAAGAAATAACTGGAACAGCATAGAAGATACTTAAACTCCTAAACATTTAAGAAAGGTAACCTAAATTACTCAAGAGTAACAGTGTCAGGTGATCTTAAGTTCATAGGTGACAGTAGTGTTAGTATTACAACTGCAAGAAGAAACCAAGTTATTGGTAATAACCTTATCTAATATACCTTCAAGGCAATTGTAGTTTATGCTGGAATATTGTTGCAGGCCTTGTCCCAGTATGGGCGGCCAGGCTAGAAAATTCTCGAAGCTTGTCACTTGTATATCACATTAAGAACTCCATTTAAAACTGGTGAAACTGAAGGTCTGGAGAATGTGCAGAAAACTTTTTAACTGCCGGTATTAACTAAAACGCTTAAGAGTCCCTTGGGCTCTATACCATGGAGTGGAAACGTGAGTTGTATCATAATTTATTCTTGCAAAATGTCTGAGTGATGATTGCTGCCAATTCTGCATACTGAAACTGGTTGGCAGACACGAACCATTCAGGGGGAGGGGGAAGTACTGTCGTCTTGTCATGTGTTGGAATTGGAAGCCTATTAAATGTTTTGAAGTCTCTCATGATTAACGATGGTGTCACCCGACAAATAGTGAGACACTGCGGTGGAACAATTATTATGACGTTTCGTCCATGTCATGGACGAAACATCGTAATCAAGGTTTCGCTGCAAATGTAGTATTTTTTTTTTTTTGAGGGCGTGACAAGAGTGCTGGTCTAATATTTGATGAAGACTAAGATGGCAGGTACATCTTACACACTAATTCTTGTTTCTGCAATACCTCCTAGGATTCCATTTTAGAAGACCTAGACTAAAGTCGGGCCGCGGGGGACGGTGATCCCCGGAATGATAGAGCTAACAGATATGATAGCGACAGACGCTGCAGACCGTGGGAAATTCTCCAGGTGAAAAAGCACGAGTGCAATAAGTAATAGAAAATTTAAAAAAAATAAGTGTGAAGGGGCCCAAGACTTTCACACCATACATTGATATAGAGTGGGAATTACCAACAGACCTCTGTCTTCAAGATGGAACTTGAGAGGCTCCTCCAGGTAGTTGTTAGTAAGTCGGGATGTTATAGCATTAGTGTTCTGGTTGGTGAAGTTAGCAGCTGGGAACCCGGGCCGCGGGAGTGATGAGGAACCGTCATCAGGTAGGTAGTCAGTGTTGGGAGTATTGCCACCGCTTGAGCCAGGTTACTGGAGAGGACTAAACGTGTTTCAAAAATGAAAACATGAGAGGGGCAAACAGAAAGAAATGAAGAGAAAAAGGATAAAGAGGAATTTCTATATGGGAAAACAAATATGACCATTATGATTCAAGAAATTGTAATAACACGATTGCAAACAAATAACAGAACGGGCGGGACACGAACCCGTGGCAAGAGAGTCCTAAAACTCGGAGGCCAGTAAGTTTTAGGACACACCTGCTGTGCGTTCGATCCCTACCAGTTCTGTGATTTATGACAAGTATATTTAGCCTGACCTTTTAGCTCTTGGTTATTTAGTTCTAGTGATAGGTGCATTTCCTAAGCTCTTGTTAAGAGCTAACATTTTAGCTTTAAATAAGATTTTCAAAAGTAACATTATTTCAAGGGGTTGAAGAATATAAATTGCTAATGGTTTTATGCGAAGGCAAATTGTGTAGTGTATTTAGATGGGAGATATGGAGTTAAAATATGTTGAATTGATAACACATGTTGCTGTGGCAGTTGACAGTGTCTGTGATGACTGACACAGCGGGAGAGGCGGAGATAGAGGCCATTGTGGAAATTTAATATACAGTTTTTAGCACTCTTTGTTGACTGCAATATATCTATATTTTTTTATGGAGTTGAAGGTTTGAGGTTGACGGGGGTAAGAGGGCACGGTTGACGGGGGTAAGAGGGCACGGTTGACGGGGGTAAGAGGGCACGGTTGACGGGGGTAAGAGGACACGGTTGACGTCGGCTGAACGCCATCTCAAGGTTACTCAGTAACAGACATTTGCATTGTTTTATTACTTTGTTCAATTACTTAATGTAACGGAAGTTAATTGCAAGAATGTAAGTGTAGATAATGCAGCACGGGGAATGATAGATGCCTGGGAACAACGACGATTGCACGAGATTTACAAAGATGAAAAACGTTACATGAAGGGTAAGTACCTACAAGCCAAAGGAACGGGTGGGGGTTGAACCCATGGCTAGTGAGTCCTAAAACCAGCTAGTTCTTGATGGTTCCTGGAGTAATCGCCCCTGCAGTAGGGTTTCAGACCAGGCCTGGTTCATGACCTCGACTGTGAGGTTCTCGCGGCACCTAGTGTGATCTAGACAACCACAGTCAAATTGATCAATATAGTTTAAAACAATTCGTGAAGTTCTCCCTGAAAGAATTGTGCGGGTTTGTAATCAAAATATTTTCAGAAAATTTGTTTATTTACCCTTGATTCCCCTTGTTTAATCAAACCCCATCATCAGTGCTAAAGTTTAAAAGAAAGATTTACCAAGTAGAATAGCCGGTTTATATCTATTTATGTCTTACATTAAAATTCTAAATTGACAACATAATACTATCAAAATAGCTGACCTAACTTATTAATAGCAACTCACACATAAAAGTGATAATCTGTGAACAACTGTATATACGTGTGTGGTGGAATTGTTCATTCTCACTATACACAAGGATTCAGAGATAATGAGGTGAGGACTGAGGAGTGCCACAGGTGAGAGGGTGGAAGCCACGGTGCTCTGATTGCAGAGTAAGAAAGATTAGAGGAGATGCCAGTGCGGAAAGATCTTCCTACCCATACGTTCTAAGATGAAGTGTTTAAGTTTCGTGTCCCCCCCCCCAACATATGGAGCACTACGGCTCGATCACTTTAACGACACCAGACCTCAGGTGTCAGGTCTCAGGGCAGAGGAGCCACGCTCTTTGAGGCCGTTTTAATGTTATGTTGATTAGCGAACACGGATTGAAAATTATTCTGTAAGAAAGGAGTACCTTAATTAATATAGTACGCAATTCTTTACGAATATAAAAAAATCAAGTAAGGTATCGTAATGTATTGTATATTCTTAGGAAGAGTGTAGCTTACTGGATGTGCTGAAAATTCGACATTCAAAGGCTTTTTTTTTTGAGCGTAAAATAAATGGATAAATATTTTATAGAAAGTAAGTCAACAAGTATTTGATTTCAGTACCAAACAGATCATTGCTTGAACATGTATCACAATTCCTAACAAGTGTTCTAATTCAGTACTATTAATTTTATACAGTTTAGGATAAAAAAAAACTAAGATAATCTAAACCTAGGTCAGTAAATGTTGCTTTTATATATATATATATATATATATATATATATATGTCGTGCCGATTAGGTAAAACTTGCTATTTTGGCTTAAATAGCAACGCTCACCTTGCCATATAAAACAAGTGAAAATTTGTGTATGCAATAATTTCGCCAAAATCATTCTGAACATAACGAAAAAAAAATATTTCATTGTGTTTGTTTATTATTACATTAATGTTAACGTATCTAAAATATATTTAGTTGGGTTAGGCTAAATTAAATTGCGCTTGTTGTAATAAGGTTAGGTAGGTTTTCAAAGTTTCTCTTGGTACAAAATTAAAAAAATTTACATTAACATAAATGAAAAAAATATATCTTTAAACGTATAAGAATTTTTTTTAGAAAGGACTTAATTTTAAATGAGTTCTTGCTAATTGACCAGTTTTACCTAATCGGCACGACAAATATATATATATATATATATATATATATATATATATATATATATATATATATATATGCAGTGGTTGTAAATATATCATTATTATTCATGAACAAAGTATCTGGAAATGTCAGTTTATAGTTAAGAAATGGTACAAATTGAGAGAGTCATTCACATACGTACGATATTACAAATGTTTAAAGCTAGTGGGCAACTGTGCAACCGTATTTGCTCAGAGTAGCAAAAGAAAGGCACTAGTGCAAGTGGGCCCGAGAGATGAACACACAGCCACCCTATCAATATGAGAATAAAGTTTATTGTTGAATTCAGGCTAAGTTTTTATTTTAATCCCGAATAATAATGGTATCCTTACAGTTTCTGTATATAGAAAATCAACATTTACTTCCCTAGATTTGAATTATCTTAGTTTTCATCATAAACTGTGTAAAGATTAAGGCTTATGATACATGTTCAAGCCATGATCTGTTTGATATTGAAGACAAATACTTAATAATACTAATATAATAATATCTTTATTTACTACAAGTACATGTAGAATGTATACAGACCATAGCTGACATCAGTGACATACTACTACATGTATATAGAAAGCCGCTTGTTATGCAGATAATTTCGGGCAAATTTGGTCAGTTTTGTCCCAGGATGCGACCCACACCAGTCGACTAACTCCCAGGTACCCATTTTACTGATGGGCGAACATAGACAACCGGTGTAAATAAACACGGCCAATGTTTCTACCCTCGCCAGGAATCGAACCCAGACCCTCGCCGTGTGAAGCGAGAGCTTTAACCACCAAGCACCGTAACTTGTTGAATTACTTTCTGTTTATATAAAACACTTATCCAATTAAACTATTTTATACTGAAAAAGTTGAATATTAAATTGTCATCACCTGCAGCAACCTACACTCTTTCTAAGGATATGCAATATATTTAAGCTATCTTAGGAAAATTGAGCTTTTATGTTCGTAAATAATTGTTCAGTATATTAAGTAAATCCTCTCACAGAATAATTGTCAGTATGGTAGCAGCACATTGCTGATGTAGTTAGTTTTGTTGAATGAAGAAATCCAGGGGAGCCGCACGGAAGTGGTGTCCAGGGGAGCCACACGGAAGTGGTGTCCAGGGGAGCCACACGGAAGTGGTGTCCAGGGGAGCCACACGGAAGTGGTGTCCAGGGAGCCACACGGAAGTGGTGTCCAGGGCCACACGGAAGTGGTGTCCAGGGAGCCACACGGAAGTGGTGTCCAGGGGAGCCACACGGAAGTGGTGTCCAGGGGAGCCACACGGAAGTGGTGTCCAGGGGAGCCACACGGAAGTGGTGTCCAGGGGAGCCACACGGAAGTGGTGTCCAGGGGAGCCACACGGAAGTGGTGTCCAGGGGAGCCACACGGAAGTGGTGTCCAGGGGAGCCACACGGAAGTGGTGTCCAGGGGAGCCACACGGAAGTGGTGTCCAGGAGCCACACGGAAGTGGTGTCCAGGGGAGCCACACGGAAGTGGTGTCCAGGGGAGCCACACGGAAGTGGTGTCCAGGGGAGCCACACGGAAGTGGTGTCCAGGGGAGCCACACGGAAGTGGTGTCCAGGGGAGCCACACGGAAGTGGTGTCCAGGGGAGCCACACGGAAGTGGTGTCCAGGGGAGCCACACGGAAGTGGTGTCCAGCAGAAAGGGAAATGTGTGTACTTTAGCGTAGTGCTAATGCATCAGTCCTTCACACGGTCGTGTTGCAAGTGCACCGATGTTGGTGAAAGTGTGTACACCAAATTGAAAATGTGTGTGTACGTTCACGTTTGTTACGGGGAACGTGGATTGCGTGTGTGCATGCTGGCCAGACTTGCCCTCATATGTTAGTATTGACCTACCTCAGGATTGAACCCGGTCCAGTCAGTCAGTTGCAAACTGAATGCGCTATTACTGACTTACGTGCTGGTTAGTATTGATACTCGGGCATAATAGTTGGTGGAGGTAGTTTGTGAGGGTACAGGCAAGTGTTTCCCGACGTGAGGTTGAATCACGTGACCCGTAAACTGTAGCTTCTGGTCCTATGACCAAGGCTTTACGCTGGCTTACCGGTGCAAAAAGTAATTACAGTGGATAGGAAACTGCAGACGAGACCCTGGTGTGTCCTGGATCATAGTGGAGGCTCCTGTGAGTTAATGATGGTCCATCACCTCATCAGAGCTCACCCTCCTAAGTGGGTAATTTGTGCAGAGGGTTGTCAGGTCTTGTAAAAAAAAAAAAAATGCTGACTCAATTTTCAATCGTCCATACATTTTCAATATTTCCCTTCATTTATTAATGAAAATTAATTAAAAAAGAACTTAAATTTTCACACTTGATAGTTAGGCAATTATTCCCACTTAGTGCATGCAGACTGTAAGTAATTTAATTAGGCTTGTTTTATTCACAATATGAATTGCATAGAAACGACCGTGAACTGGCTATCACTAACCGTTATTTATTATCGATAAAATGTTACTATTATTTAAGCCAGAGAGTTAAAGCTAATTAAACCATAAATATAATATGAGCATTAAATATTTTAAATAAATCCGATGCAGTAACATTGTTTTTTTTTTAATTGATGTATATCACGACTGGATTTATTTGGGAATATGTTGTTACTGGAGACTCAGTGGGCATATAAACTGCATGTTATTGATCTAGGCGGTGAGTGCAGGAGGTGAAGTTAATAAAGTAAGGCAAGTCGGCGTTATTGTTAATGACAGACACAACACTATTTGCTGTTTAACTGTCTGACAACGCCAGAAGGCATGATTAGTTTTTATAATAGAATCTGGACATCGTGGGGAGAATACTAAAGACATAATTACACACCTTTGATATACCTTTGAAGAGTTTCGAGAGTTTCTCTACTTTTAGCCCAGCCATGGGCCAGGTTTGGTGCTTGCCTGGTCAACCAGGCTGTTGCTGCTGGAGGCCCGCTGCCCCACATATCCATCACAGCCTGGTTGATCTGGTACCTGGTGAAGATACAGGTGATACAATCTCTGTTATTAATCAAGTTTACCAGGAGTCGTTGCCGGAGGTCAAGGCCCCCGTGGCCCGGTCCCAGACCAGACCAGACCAGACCAAACTAAATAAGCCAAGCCAAGCCAAGCCAAGCCCCGTGTTTGAAAAATATTTCTCCCCCAATATTTCCTTCCCCCGACATCAAGAAAGACATAAATCAGAGCACCGTAACATCTATTGCTGTTGACACTAGAATATCTGAGTGGCCTAGATCGAACACTCATCCAGTCTACAAGAGGGTATAAGTCAACTCTTCCAGTGGTCCTCAAACAACACTATAATTATTGCTAAACGAGGACAAGTTTCACTTGCTCCTTTATGGAAATGTGGAGTAAATAAAGACTGTAACGGAGTACAGGGCAAACTCAAATCATTCAATAGAGTGAAAGTTACATGTGCGAGACATGGGAGTAATGTCATACGATGTCACATCCAAGGATCACAATATTTATGTTGCTACCATAGGGAAAGCGATAGGCTGGATAACTAGAACTTTCAAGACGAGATGCTTAGCCAGTGATACTCTTCACGTCGCTTGTTCCATTCAGGCTGGAATACTGTTATATACTATCGGCACTCTTCAAGGTGGGCGAAATTACCGACTTGGAAAACACAGAATTTTCACTGTCCATATACATTCAGTCAAGCGTCTCTAACTACTGGGAACATGAAAGTCTCAACTGTATTCCTAAGTACATAGGCGAGGAAGGTAGTACATCATAATTTACGCCTTGAGGGACTAGTCCCAAACCTGAACACTGAAATCATTTTGTATGACAAGAGACTTGGGAGACGATGCAAAACAACAACATTGAAAAACAGGGGCTCGGCGTTCAACCAACAGCCACAGGCTGGTTGACCAGGCAAACACCAAATAAATCTGGTCCATGGCCAGGCTGTGGGAGTAGGAAAACTCTCGAAATCGGTCACAGATAGTTACGATTATCTGTAGACGATTTCGGAGGTCATCGCCTCCATGGCTAGGTCCCAGGCCTGGTTTCACGGTTGCTGGCTTGATTGACCAGACTGTTGCAAATATCCAGGGTTTGAAATCAAATAAAAACGACAAAGTTATATTAGTGGGCTCCTCTCAGAAGTGAATGCCATGTTTGGAGCATTTACAGAAACACACAAGGGATGTTTTGGACGGAGAGATATAGAAAACTATAACATGTATCGATATGATAGAATTAATAGGTCACAAGGAGAAGTAGGACTCTGTGTAAAAGATACTTTCTGTTGCACAGAATTGGTGAATTTACAAATGATATAGTAGAAATTATAGGTATTAAAGTTGCAAATAGGAATTTGCAACTTTAATACCTAGTATATAAACCACCATCAGCAACTGCTGAGGAATTCACAGATCATTTAAGGAAGATAGATAGCTGTCTGGAGAGGCTAGAAAATCTCACACCAAATATTATACTCCTTGGAGACTTGTCTCCCTCATGTAAAATGGAAGATGGCGCAACACAACGTTATACCAGAAATATCTCTTGGCAGCAACCTGGCTCAACAGGCACATACCAGGGAACTAATGAGGCTTTGTGAAAAGTACTCATTGAACCAACAGATAAATTATTCCACTAGAAATGAAAATACTCTGAATTTGATATTCACAAACAACGAGGAACTAATCAGACATATAAGGGTTACAAAAACAATATACTTTGACCACAACATCATAGAAGTACAAACGAGTATAAGCTCAGGGTTAGGGAACTTCGGCACTAATGTAAGATAAGGGATGTTCAGTAAGTTTAATTTCAACAACCTTAGAATTGACTGGGAAAAAGTAAACCAAGAGGCATTGGAGGACGACCAAAACGCAGATGTGATTTACACAGATTTTGCAAAGGCGTTTGACAAATGCGATCATGGAGTGATAGCGCACAAAATGAGGGCCATAGGCATTACGGGGAAGGTAGGCAGATGGATTTTTGAGTTCCTAACACAAAGAACACAAAAAGTAGTAGTGAACAGGGCAAAATCCAGCATCAGCGAGGTCAAAAGCTCAGTGCCCCAAGGCACTGTCCTGGCACCTCTGCTGTTTCTAATCCTCATAGCAGACATAGATAAAAACACCCAGCACACTTTTGTATCATCATTTGCAGATGACACTAAAATAAGCATGAAAGTCACTACGGTAGAGGACACTGAAAAATTACAGGAGGACATAAGCAGGGTCTTCCAATGGGCAGTGGAGAACAACATGACGTTCAATGGTGATAAGTTTCAGCTGCTTAGGTATGGAAAAAATGAAGAACTCAAAAGGAACACTATATACAAAACGCAAAAGGGTCACCACATAGAACGAAAGGAACACGTAAAGGACTTGGGAATAATTATGTCTGCTGATCTGTCGTTTAAAGACCATAACAAGACAAAGATCACAACAGCCAGGAAGATGACGGGGTGGGTATTGAGAACTTTCAAAACAAGGGAAATAATGCCGATGGTGACACTATTCAAATCGCTAGTGCTCCCTCACTTAGAATACTGCTCAGTGCTGACGGCCCCGTTCAGGGCAGGAGAAATAGCAGAGCTGGAACAAATCCAGAGATCGTTTACGGCTCACATTGAGCCATTGAAACATCTAAATTATTGGGAACGCCTTCAAGTCTTGAACATGTACTCATTGGAGCGGAGGAGAGAGAGATACATGATAATATATACATGGAAAGTACTTGAGGGCCTGGTCCCAAATCTGCACACTGCCATAACAACATACTGGAGTGAGAGATATGGGAGAAAGTGTAAAATAAATCCAGTGAGGAGCAGGGGTGCGGTGGGGACAATACGGGAGCACTGTATTAACATCCGGGGTCCCAGACTATTCAACATCTTACCAGAAGATATCCGAAACACGGCTGGAACCAGTGTAGAAGCCTTCAAGAGGAAACTGGACAAATATCTTCACCAGGTGCCAGATCAACCAGGCTGTGATGGATATGTGGGGCAGCGGGCCTCCAGCAGCAACAGCCTGGTTGACCAGGCAAGCACCAGACGAGCCTGGCCCATGGCCGGGCTCAGAGAGTAGATACTCTCGAAACTCTTCAAAGGTATATCAAAGGTAAGGTATATCAGACATATCCTGGGAATCAAGCATGAGCGCCCTAAATCTCCAGCAGTGCCTAGAGAAGCTGAACATAGGACCATGCAAGGTCTGTGTTAAACACGTACCATTGAGGAAGCCCAGAAGATCAGATATAGAGAGAGAGCCTAGGAGATTGTACAGAAGAAGAAAAGGGTTACTGATTTGCTTAAAACACACACATATCGCAAAACAGGAAAGATAGCCTTAGCCGAGAGATCACTGAATTAGAGAAAAAACTTATGATGTCATACCTAACAGAAGTATAAAGGGAACAAAAGGCCATTAAGGATATTGCTAGAAACTTAAAATATGTCTATTCCTATGCAAAACCCAAGCTAAGAACTGCCTGTAGAATTGGACCATTATTGAGAGGAGAATCTTATACTGGCGATGAACAGGAAATGAGTGAAATCCTAAAAGAGCAGTAAGAGTCGGTGTTCAGCAACCCACTAAATGACATCAAGGTAGAGAATGCAGAAACATTTTTCACTCTAGCAGAAGGCCGCGCAGACCAACTAACTGACATTTGTACAGATCCCATAGATTTCGAAAAAGAAATGGCTAACATGCCCACTCACACATTCTCAGGAGAAAGAGCCTAGATCTAGGAGAAATACCAGAGGCCTTAAAGAATGCAGACATAGCTCCTTTGCATAAGGGAGGTAGTAGAGCACTAGCTAAAAACTACAGACCAGTAGCCCTAACTTCTCACATCATAAAAATCTTCGCAAGAGTGATGAGACGGCAGATTATAAATTTCATGGACCAGCACAACCAACATAACCCGAACCAGCAGGGCTTTAGAGCGGGACGATCATGCCTGTCACAGCTGCTGAACCACTTTGACAGAATTACTGAGGCGTTTGAAGACGACCAAAACACAGATGTGATTTACACAGATTTTGCAAAGGCGTTTGGCAAATGCGACCATGGAGTGATAGTGCAGAAAATGAGGGCCATATGCATTACGGGGAAGGTAGGCAGATGGATTTTCGAGTTCCTAACACAGAACAAGATCCAGCATCAGCGAGGTAAAAATCTCAATTCCCCAAGGCACCGTCCTGACACCTCTGCTGTTTCCCATCCTCATGGCAGACATAAATTAAAAGACCCGTCACAGTTCTGTATCATTTGCAGAAGATACTAAAATAAGCAAGAAAGTCACGACGGTAGAAGACACGGTCCATCACCAGTACCCTGGTGATGGACCAGGTGCTTAGGCTCATTCAGTACCCTGGTGATGGACCAGGTGCTTAGGCTCATTCAGTTCCTTGGTGATGGACCAGGTGCTTCGGCTCCCTCAGTACCCTGGTGATGGACCAGGTGCTTCTGCTCCCTCAGTACCCTAATGATGGACAAGGTGCTTCGGCTCCTTCAGTACCCTGGTGATGGACCAGGTGCTTCGGCTCCTTCAGTACCCTGGTGATGGACCAGGTGCTTCGGCTTATTCAGTGCCCTGGTGATGGACCAGGTGCTTCAGCTCCTTCAACGCCCTGGTGATAGATCATGTGCTTCGGCATATTCAGTGCCCTGGTGATGGACCAGGTGCTTCAGCTCCTTCAGTACCCTATTTTATAGTGCCCTGATTATCAAAGCATATTCCATGGATGGAGTAGGTGGGTTGGGTAGGAGTTTTTGTTTGTGGGATTGGTTTTGGGTTTTGCCTAGTGTGGATCAGTTGGCTTGATGCAGTGTTCCTTATTTCTGTGTTCTTGTGAGTGAGAGGGGTTGTGAGTGAGAGGGGTTGTGAGTGAGAGGGGTTGGTGCTGAACGGGACTTGCACAGTTGTTGGGGGGGGGGGAGGGGTGTTGTAGGGGCTTCTTGCTTGGATAGCGATGGGTTGCACAAATATTTTTGTTGGTGGGTTGGTTTTGATATGGACCTGCCAAGTATGGGCCAGTAGGCCTGTTGCAGTGTTCCTCCTTTCTTATGTTTCTTAAGACGTAAGCAGGGTTTTCCAGTGGGCAGTGAAGAACATGACGTTCAATGGTGATAAGTTCCAGCTGCTTAGGTATGGAAAGAATGAAGAACTCAAAAGGAACACTATATACAAAACTTAAGAGGATCACCAAATAGAACGAAAGGAACACGTAAAAGACTTCGGAATAATTATGTCAGCTGACCTTTCTTTCAAAGAACATAAGACAAAGATCACGACAGCCAGGAGGATGACGGGGGTGGCTATTGAGAATCTTCAAAACAAGGAAAATAATGCCAGTGGTGACATTCTTCAAATCGCTAGTGCTCCTTCATTTGGAATATTGATCGGCCCTATTCAAAACAAGAGAAATATCAGAGCTGGAGCAAATACGGAGATCGTTTACGACACACATAGAACCAGTACAGCACTTAAATTACTGGGATCGCCTTAAAGTCTTGAACATGTACTCACTGGAGCAGAGGAGAGAGAGATATAGTATATTTTAATATATACTTGGATACCTGGAAAGTACTCAAGGGCCTGATCCCAAATTTGCACACTGCCATAACATACTGGAGTGAGAGATATGAAAAAAAATGCTAAATAAACCCAGTGAGGAGCAGGGGTGCGGTGGGCATAATAAGGAAACACTGTGTCGATATTCGTGGCCCCAGACTTTTGAACATCTTACCAGAAGATATCAGAAACACGGCTGGTACAAGTGTAGAAGCCTTCAAGAGGAGACTGGACAAGTATCTTCAACAAGTGCCGGATCAACCAGGCTGTGATGGATATGTGGGGCAGCGGGCCTCCAGGAGCAACAACCTGATTGACCAGTCAAGCAGCAGACGAGCCTGGCCATGGCAGGGCTCCGAGAGTAGAGAGACTCAAAACTCATCAAAGGTATATCGAAGGTATATTAGTGCTAACTACACACTGACCAACCTGACTGATCACGAACTGGTTTGAGGAACTTACCCAGATCCCTCTTGAAGACAGCTGGGGCCCTGTTGGTAATTCCTCTTATGTATTTATTACTATAGGATACTGAAGAGTTTTTGTCCCTTTACTCCTACAGAATTGTCTTTTAAGTGTGCTCACGCACCCCTGCTATTTATTGGAGGTGCAATATTTTATGCCATTTTCCAAGCCTCTTATTGTCGTAGGGAGTGATTGGAGTTTGCAGATTTAGGAACGATCACTCCAGAATTGTGGTATTTACTTTATAATCCTGCGGTGCATACGAGACGATGTTGTGGTGTGTTCCTGGTATGGTGTGTGAAGAGAATGACCTTCCTGTGTTTAGTGTGTGTATGAAAACCGGTCACAGGTACACTATATCCTCTCCAGTTGTCTTATTAATTTCACTTCCACAAACATACGTAGGATTCAGTTTTCCATGTTAAATAATTTATGTACATGAGGAACATAAGCGACTCGTCACCATTTCCCACTGGCATGTTTCTCATTATTTTCCTCTACCTTCTTGTCTCCAGGAATTCTTAAATGCCCTGAAACAGCTTTCCTTTTAGTCGTGCCTGGTCTTTCACTATGTATAACAGCTTCCTGTGTGTGTGTGTGTGTGTGTGCGCGCGCGCGCGCGCGTGTGTATTCAACTCGCCTAGTTGTGGTTGCAGGGGTCGATTCACAGCTCCTGGTCCCGCCTCTTCACTTGTCGCTACTAGGTCACTCTTTCTGCTCCATGAGCTTTATCATACCTCCTCTTAAAGCTGTGTATGGATCTTACCTCCACTACATCACTTCCCAGACTGTCTCACTTCCTGACAGCTCTGTGACTGAAGAAATACTTCCTAACATCCCTGTGATTAATCTGAGTCTTCAATTTCCAATTGTGTCCCCTTGTTGCTGTGTCCCATCTCTGGAAAATCCTGTCTCTGTCCATCTTGTCAATTCCTCTCATTATTTTATATGTTATCATATCCCCCCTATCTCTCCTGTCCTCCAGTGTCGTCAGGTCGATTTCCCTTAACCTCTCCTGGTAGGACATGCCCCTTAGCTCCGGGACTAGTCTTGTTGCAAACCTTTGCATTTTCTCTAATTTCCGTACGTGCTTGGCTAGATGTGGATTCCAAACTGGTGCTGCATACCCAATATAGGCCTGACATACACAATGTACAGGGTCCTGAGCGATTTCTTATCGAGATGTCGGAATGCTGTTCTTAGGTTTGCTAGGCGCCCGTATGCTGCAGCAGTTATTTGGTTAATGTGCGCCTCAGGAGATGTGCCTGGTGTTATACTCACTCCAAGATCCTTTTCCTTGAGTGAGGTTTGTAGTCTCTGGCCCCCCTAGACTGTACTCCGTCTGCGGTCTTCTTTGTCCTTCTCCAATCTTCATGACTTTGCACTTGGTGGGGTTGAACTCCAGGAGCCAGTTTCTGTACCAGGCTTGCAGCCTGTATCAGTCTTGTACCATGACTCTCTGATGTCTTCCCGACAGGTATTTCCTTAACCACTGCAGTGCTTCCCTGTTATCCCTGCCTGGTCCTCCATCTTATGCACTAATCTCTTGTGTGGAACTGTGTCAGAAGTCTTCTTACAGTCCAAGAAAACGTATCTACCCACCCCTCTCTCTTGTCCTACTGCTGTCACCTTGTCATAGATCTCCAGTAGGTTTGTGACACAGGATTTCCCATCCCTGAAACCGTGCTGGTTGCCATTGATTCGCCCTGTTTCGATAGATGTGTTTAAGATTGTTGTTAGTGACACGCATAGCGTCTCTGCTCCCTCTCTCAGGACGAATGGAGAGATGTTATCCGGTCCCATCGCCTTTGAGATATCTAGCTCGCTTAGCAGCCTCTTCACTTCTTCGTCGGTTGTATGTATTGTGTCTAACACTTGATGGTGTACCCCACCTCTCCGTCTTTCTGGAGTCCCTTATGTCTCCTCTGTGAACACTTATAATAATAATAATAATAATAATAATAATAATAATAATAATAATAATAATAATAATAATAATAATAATAATATATTTATTACAAGTACATGTACATGGTATACCTTTGAAGAGTTTCGAGAGTTTCTCTACTCTGAGCCCGGCCATGGGCCAGGCTTGTCTGGTGCTCGCCTGGTCAACCAGGCTGTTGCTGCTGGAGGCCTGTTGCCCCACATATCCATCACATCCTGGTTTATCTGGCACCTGGTGAAGATACTTGTCCAGTTTCCTCTTGAAGGCTTCTACACCTGTCCCAGCTGTGTTTCTAATATCTTCTGGTAAGATGTTGAATAGTCTGGGACCACGAATGTTGATACAGTGTTCCCTTATTGTCCCCACCGCACCCCTGCTCCTCACTGGGTTTATTTTACACTTTCTCCCATATCTCTCACTCCAGTATGTTGTTACTGCAGTGTGCAGATTTGGGACCAGGCCCTCAAGTACTTTCCAAGTATATATTATCATGTATCTCTCTCTCTCCTCCGCTCCAATGAGTACATGTTCAAGACTTGAAGGCGTTCCCAATAATTTAGATGTTTCAATGGCTCAATGTGAGCCGTAAACGATCTCTGAATTTGTTCCAGCTCTGATATTTCTCCTGCCCTGAACGGGGCCGTCAGCACAGAGCACTATTCTAAGTCAGTTCCAATTGTGACCCCTTGTTTGTGTCCCCTCTCTGGAACATCCTATCTCTGTCCACCTTATCTATTCCACGCAGTATTTTGTATGTCGTTATCATGTCTCCCCTAATCCTCCTGTCCTCCAGTGTCGTCAGGCCGATTTCCCTTAACCATTCTTCATAGGACATTCCCCTTAGCTCCGGAACTAACCTTGTTGCAAACTTGTGTATGTGTGTGTGTGTGTGTGTGTGTGTGTACTCACCACCTAGTTGTGGTTGCCGGTGTCGAGTCGTAGCTCCTGGCCTCCCCAGGGGTGTGTGTGTGTGTGTGTGTATGTGTGTATATATACTATATATATATGTCCGTCCGTCCGTCCTTCTCTTCTTTTCTCCCCCTGACTCTACCCTTTACTGAAGCCTTGCAGCTCTGGCTGACAGATTTCAACACTTTGTATGAGCTATATCCTGCTTGCTCTGATATGACAGGGGAAACAGTAAGCTTTTGTTCCCCACTGTGTAACTAGCATATAATATTGGGCAGCAGCACACTGCTGATGTGCCGCCTTCCTCATCCTGACCGTCTCCATTTACCCTACCTATGCCGTCTTATTTTTCCTCACAAAGGCGCCGGTTCCTCCTCCTCCTCCACTCCGCCTCTCCCCCCGCCTCTTCTCCCTCCTCCGTCTCTTCTTCCTCCCCAGCCTCTTCTTCCTCCCCCCTCTTCTTCCTCCCCCTCTTCCTCCCCGCCTCTTCTTCCTCCCCCCGCCTCTTCCTTCCCGCCTCTTCTTCCTCCCCCTCCTCTTCTTTCTCCCCTCCTCTTCCTTTCCCTCCTCTTCTTTCTCCTCTTCCTCCTCTTCCTCCCCTTTTCTTCTTCCTCCCCCTCCTCTTCTTCCCCTCATCTTCCTCCCCAGCCTCTGACTCCCCCGCCTATTCTTCCTCCCTCCTCTTCCCCTCCCCTTCCTCTTCCCCCTCTTCCTCTCCACGCCGGGACCGGCCTCCTCCTCCTCGCTACCTTCAGGAAGATGCTTCCAGCTTAAAGTAAAATAGGTTGATAAAAAGTTGGTATATTGGTGTTGGGCGCCACTTTACCAGACTCTCAGCTTCACCTCAGCAAGTTTTTCCTATAGTGTTTTCCATAACAGGTGATGCACGAGGCAGTCAACACCTCCACACCCTTTGCATTATTTACCATTTTTTTGGTTATTGAGCGAGTATTGTAAGTGCATGTATTGACTTCCCAGTCTCTCATCCTCCCTTCCCTCTTCCTGACTCCCTTCTCTTCCTTTCTCCCTCCTCTCCCTTCCTCTTTCTCCCTCCCTTCCCTCTTTCTCCCTCCCCTCCCTCTTTCTCCCTCCCTCATCTCCTCTCCCTCTTCTTCCTCTTTCTCCTCGTCCTCTCTCTCCTCTTCTCTCCCCCTCCTCTCTCTCATTCTCACTCATTTTCTCACTGGTGGCACTCAGTTTTAACCATGAACCATGGAGTATAAACTCTGGAATCCATCACTAGTCACTAAATTAGCTGACAAAGAAGAATATTAAGAGAAGTGCACCTCAGTGTACAGCCTTGCGTAGCATTATTGATTTTACTTTTTTTATATATATGGGAAAGCGCTGAACCCTGCAGGAGTCTTGAAACACCTGGATTAAGAGCCCTTCGCTAACTCCCATGGCAAAAGATACTAAAAATCTTACCGAAACAGGCACAGATTTCGCAAGGAATCCGTATCACTGCGTCCATCAGACCAACCAGGCTATATGAGCCCGAGGGCTGCTAACAGTAACAGCCTGGTTGAAGAGGCACTAAATAACAGATTAAGAGAACATTTACTGTCCACATAGTCAGTAAAACATTTAAATTACTGGGAACGCCTGAGTCCTAAATTCGGATTAGCTGGAGCGGAGGAGAGTTACATGATAATATATACATGTAAGGTATTTGAGGGGCTAACCCCAGACCTTGTTGAAAAATGGTATAAAATACTGATAAGTTGAAGATTAAAGCACACATTCAACAGTTGGGTATCTTTATTGATTGTTCCAGACCATGGAGCTGAACTCTTCTCTAGGCTGAGCAACTGACCACCTCAAATACTTTTTACTGATTACATCTTTATTTCATTACTACTGCTCTCTCTGTATTTGACTGAAGAAGCCTACTGTGTAGGCGAAACGTTTCATCAGTAAAGATACCTAACTGTTGTACATGTGTCTTAATCTTCAACCCCAAACCTGCACACTTGTCATAATATAGTGAAGTGAGAAACCCAGTATAGTAGTAGGAAAATTCTCTAAATCCATCGGAAGTAAGGATGCCTGACCGTACTGGTAACGCAAGCATCGCCTCGCAAGTAAGGATGCCTGACCTTGCAAGTAAGGATGCCTGGTCTCGCAAGTAAGGATGCCTGGCCTTGCAAGTAAGGATGCCTGACCTTGCAAGTAAGAATGCCTGGTCTCGCAAGTAAGGATGCCTGGTCTCGCAAGTAAGGAT
>WNWK01031732.1:0-22482 GCA_009830355.1 Cherax destructor
TTTTGAGGAGTTGTTAAATGTGATGAAGACAGGGAAGCTGTGATTTCGGTATAGGGCAAGGAGGAATAATATCTTGTAGGAGTGTGGAAGAGCCAGTTGTGAGTGTGGGGAAGTTTGTGAGGCAGTGGTAGAATGAAAGGGGGTAAGGCAGCTGGGATTGATGGAATAAAGATAGAAATGTTAAAAGCAGGTGGGGATATAGTTTTGGAGTGGTTTGGGTTATTATTTAATAAATGTATGGAAGAGGGTAAGGTACCTAGGATTGGCAGAGAGCATGTATTGTTCCTTTGTATAAAGGCAAAGGGGACAAAAGAGTGCAAAAATTATAGGGGAATAAGTCTGTTGAGTGTACCTGGTAAAGTGTATGATAGAGTTATTATTGAAAGAATTAAGAGTAAGACAGAAAGCAGGATAGCAGATTAACAAGGGTGTTTAGGAAAGGTAGGGGGTGTGTAGACCAAGTGTTCACAGTGAAACATATAGGTGAACAGTATTTGGATAAGGGTAAAGATGTTTTTGTGGCATTTATGGATTTGGAAAAGGCGTATGATAGGGTGGATAGGGGGGCAATGTGGCAGATGTTGCAGTTGTATGGAATAGGAGGTAGGTTACTGAAAGCAGTGAAGAGTTTTTATGAGGATAGTGAGGCTCAGGTTAGTGTGTGTAGGAGGGAGGGGGACTATTTCCCAGTAAAAGTGGGCCTTAGACAAGGATGTGTGATGTCACCGTGGTTCAATATATTTATAGATGGGGTTGTAAGAGAAGTGAATGCGAGGGTCTTGGCAAGAGGTGTGGGGTTAAAAGATAAAGAATCAAATACAGAGTGGGAGTTGTCACAGTTGCTTTTTGCTGATGACACTGTGCTTTTGGGAGATTCTGAAGAGAAGTTGCAGAGGTTGGTGGATGAATTTGGTAGGGTTTGTAAAAGAAGAAAATTGAAAGTGAATATAGGAAAGAGTAAGGTGATGAGGATAACAAAAAGATTAGGTGACGAAAGATTGGATATCAGATTGGAGGTAGAGAGTATGGAGGAGGTGAATGTATTCAGATATTTCGGAGTGAACATGTCAGCAGCTGGGTCTATGAAGGATGATTTGAATCATAGAATTGATGAGGGAAAAAGGGTGAGTGGAGCACTTCGGAGTCTGTGGAGACAAAGAACTTTATCCATGGAAGTAAAGAGGGGAATGTATGAGAGTATAGTTATACCAACACTCTTATATGGGTGTGAAGCATGGGTGATGAATGTTGCAATGAAGAGAAGGCTGGAGGCAGTGGAGATGTCATGTCTGAGGTCAATGTGTGGTGTGAATATAATGCAGAGAATTCGGAGTTTGGAAATTAGGATGAGGTGCGGGATTACCAAAACTATTATCCAGAGAGCTGAGGAGGGGTTATTGAGGTGGTTTGGACATGTAGAGAGAATGAAATGAGACAGAATGACTTCGAGAGTGTATAAATCTGTAGTGGAGGGAAGGCGGGGTAGGGGTTGGCCTAGGAAAGGTTGGAGGGAGGGGGTAAAGGAGGTTTTGTGTGCGAGGTGCTTGGACTTCCAGCAAGCATGTGTGAGCGTATTTGATAGGAGTGAATGGAGACAAATGGTTTTTAATACTTGACGTGCTGTTGGAGTGTGAGCAAAGTAACATTTATGAAGGGATTCAGGGAAACCGGCAGGCCGGACTTGAGTCCTGGAGATGGGAAGTATAGTGTCTGCACTCTGAAGGAGGGGTGTTAATGTTGCAGTTTTATAACTGTAGTGTAAAGCACCTCTCTGGCAAGACAGTGATGGAGTGAATGATGATGAAAGTTTTTCTTTTTCGGGCCACCCTGCCTTGGTGGGAATCGGCCGATGTGTTAATAATAATAAAAAAAATAATTTTTATTTTTTTATGATACATGTTTGTACAAAGGATTATAACAATTAGGTGTACATTCCAAAAGCCCCTTTATGTGCGGAGCACTTTGGGCAAACTTAAGACTAACTTAAGATTAATAAGGCAATATTAGTGTTATAATTGTAAATATTGACATTTCAAATATCAAAGTTCAATTTTAAATTTCAAATTACAATTTTTTTTTTTATTTCCATGCAAGTTTACAATGTGGTTGACATATTGTAGGTGAGGGTTTACAATGATTTGTAGTGCAAAGACTATCATGCCTTGGCATTACGGGCAGTCTAAACTTAACCCTTTGGGGGTCGGTGCCGTACTAGTACGTTTTACGAGCAGGGGTTGGTGCCGTACTAGTACGCCCAAATTCTAGCGGCCTCAATTTAAGCAGAAAACGTCTGGTAGGCATACATATGAAAGAATGGGTCTATGTGGTCAGTGTGCGCAGTATAAAAAAAATCCTGCAGTACACACTGCATAATGAGAGAAAAAAAACTCTGACCGTTTTTTTCGATTAAAACAGCGACTTTGCAGTCGATTTTCGTATGGTTTTTATTGATGTATTCTCGTTGTCTTAGTCTCATTTGATAGAATGGAATATATATTACAGAAATAGAGATGATTTTGATTGGTATGACAATGACAAGTACCTTGAAATTGAGCTCAAAGTAACGAAAATGTTCGATTTTTGACGATGTTCAAGAGTAAACAAATCACACCATGCCTCCAATACACATCAACTGGCGAGTCTTATATTCATGCACAAGTGCTCTGATATTATTTATACCATTTTTACAATGATGCAGTTGTATACATAACAGTAAATCTTCTATTTTTTGTGAGAATAAAAATTCAAAATGAAAAGCAAAAGTAATGGAACAGGGGCCTGGAGACGTGACTAATGAACAGAGAACATGTTATTTTAGTGCCAGGAATGTCTGCCTTGTTTACTCTGGACCTTATTTTGAAATTGGCATCGTTTGAAATTTGTGTGAAATTGGAAAATTGCCATTTTCTGACCACTATTTTGGGTAGATGAAATTAGTAAATAGGCGGTTTCTTGTACTCAATCGATAGAAGAAATGGAGTTCTAGCGAAATAGCTATAATTTTTGGAGACTGATACATTGGAATTTGTTGAAAATAGGGCTCAAATTGGGCAAAATCGCCGATGCGTAAGTGTCATGGCTACCGCTAACTTCGCGAAAGCATAATTCCGTTAGTTTTCGATCAAATTTCATAATTTTGGTGGCGTTATGATCGGAAAAAGATTCTCTATCATTTCATAAGAAAAAATTAATTTTTTTTTTTCAAAAAATTTTCGACCCCAGGAATACTTTCCTGAGAAGGCCAGTCGACCCCCAAAGGGTTAATAGATAACTGATTACTTAACACTAGATGTACAAAACATAGTTTGATAAGGTTGCACTAATTATACAATTGAATATATGTTATTCAACATTTGCATTTGGTTAAAATATGAGAATTTATTGTACTTTGAGCATTTGCTTTTGGGGTTCTGATGCTAGGGGCGGTGGAGAGTGAGTTGGTAGCTATGTATGTAAAGTTAAGTACTGAGTACAGTGGACCCTCGGTTTTTGTACAGCTCCCAACTCGAACAATTATGTAAGTGTATTTTTGTAAGTGCTTTTGTAAGTGTATTTTTGGGGTTCTGAAACGACTAATCTAATTTACTTTCGTCCTTATGGGAACAAATTCGTTCGGTAACGGCACTGGAACAGCATTCTGGAAAGAATTATCGATGAAAACCGAGGGTCCACTGTACAGTGGTACCTCGATTTACGATATTTTTTCGTTCGAGAATGCTGTTCAAGTGCCATTACCAAACGAATTGATCCCCATAAGGAATAATGTAAAATAGACTAGTCCTTTTACACCCCCAAAAATATACTTACAAAAGCATTTAAAAAAATAAACTTACATAAAAGGGCGATTTTGGGGACCATTGTAACTCGAGGTACCACTGTACGTATTTAGTTTTGGGTGAGTAGGTGGTTTTTAAGAAGAGTCTTGAATTGATGTACAGACAGGGTTCCTTTGGTATTCAGTAGTAATAAATTCCAAATTTTTGGGCCCTTTATGTGCATAGAGTTTTTACATAGTGTGAGATGGACACTAGGAACATCTAAGAGTGATCTGTGTCTTGTGTTATGGTTGTGTGTCCTGTTAAGGTTGGTAAGGAGAAGTTTGAGTGGAGGGTTTATATTTGAGTGTAGTGTTCTATATATATGTAGTAGGCACAATAATAAGTATGGATGTTATTTATGGTGAGTAAGTTTAGACTTTTGAATATTGGTGGAGTATGCTGTCTGGAGTGGGAATTTGTTATCAGTACTGGAAGTACACCTGTACTGTGACACTGGCATTCCTCTGGCAAAACAGTGACAGAGTGAATGATGATGAAAGTGTTTCTTCTTTTTCAGTTTACCCTTCTCGGTGGGAGATGACTTTTGTGTTAAAAAAAAAAACATGAACCCTCATGTTAAGTATGTAAAAATAATTTATTACTATTTAATTTGTTTTGCAGTGATGCTGAGGCGATGATTGCTGCCTTGCACCACAAGCCGCCTCTGTTTCTGAAAGTGGAGATGGCCATGACTAATGAGGAGAGGCAGAAGAGACGCAGAGACAAGATCATCAGACTAAACCTTCAGCAGGAAGTAAGTACTGACACTAAACCTTCAGCAGGAAGTAAGTACTGACACTAAACCTTCAGTAGCAAGTAAGTACTGACACTAAACCTTCAGCAGGAAGTAAGTACTGACACTAAACCTTCAGAAGGAAGTAAGTACTGACACTAAGCCTTCAGCAGGAAGTAAGTACTCACACTAAACCTTCAGAAGGAAGTAAGTACTCACACTAAACCTTCAGTAGGAAGTAAGTACTGACACTAAACCTTCAGAAGGAAGTAAGTACTGACACTAAACCTTCAGAAGGAAGTATGTACTGACACTAAACCTTCAGCAGGAAGTAAGTACTGACACTAAACCTTCAGTAGGAAGTAAGTACTGACACTAAACCTTCAGCAGGAAGTAAGTACTTACACTAAATCTTCAGTAGGAAGTAAGTACTGACACTAAACCTTCAGTAGGAAGTGAGTACTGACACTAAACCTTCAGAAGGAAGTGAGTACTGACACTAAACCTTCAGAAGGAAGTAAGTACTGACACTAAACCTTCAGTAGGAAGTAAGTACTGACACTAAACCTTCAGCAGGAAGTAAGTACTGACACTAAACCTTCAGCAGGAAGTAAGTACTGACACTAAACCTTCAGAAGGAAGTAATTACTGACACTAAACCTTCAGAAGGAAGTAAGTACTGACACTAAACCTTCAGTAGGAAGTAAGTACTGACACTAAACCTTCGGTAGGAAGTAGACTGACACACTGCCTCTGCATCACCAAGGTCCCTTAACCCATTGACTTGTGAGAGGAAACACCTTCACCATCATTCATTCAGTGACTGTCTCGAGAGAGCCCAGACAACATTAATCTTACCTCCCTTTTTGATATATAAATTTTTTCTTTCAATTTAAATTTTCTTGAAAACATTTTTAATTTATTAGAAAATATGTAAAATGTTTACTAAAGTTTAACTTGTTTGACATTTGTTTGTTGTTGTAGGTTCACCGGTCTTGTCCCGGCCCGGGTCTTTTCCAGATGGTGACCTGGTGTTGTTTGACAGCTGTGGTAAAAATAGTTGATACAATGGAAATACTGCAGTGGTACTCTGAGTTTTGGCCATAATTCGTTCTGGAAGGCTGTTCGAGTGCCGTTACCGAATGAATTTGTTCCCATAAGAATGATGAAAATTAGATTACAGTGGAACCCCGGTTAACGAACACCCCGGAAATCGTGCAATTATGTAAGTATAATATTGTAAGTGCTTGTGGAAGTGTTTTTTTGGGGGTCTGAAATAGACTAACCTAAATGACATTTTTTCTTAAGGAAGTAAATTCGTTCGGTAATGGCACTTAAGCAGGCTTCTGCAATGAATTTTTTTCGTTAACCGAGGTTCCACTGTAGTCTGTTTCAGACCCCCAAAAATACACTTACAAAAGCACTTACAATAATACACTTACATAATTGTTGAGTTGGGAGCTGTACGAAACTCGGGGTACCACTGTAAGTCACTTTGACTTTTTTGGGTTATCCTAGGTTCTCTACACATATCTATGTATTTAAGATAAGATTTCATTTGGATTTTCAAGCCTGGAGGGCTAGCCACCTAGGATAACCCAAGAAAGGCATTGCATCATCGAAGACTTGTCTGTCTTATTTCCATTTGGGTTCTCAATCTTGTCCCCCAGGATGCGACCCACACCAGTCCACTAAATCCCAGGTACCTATTTGCTGCTAGGTGAACAGGACAACAGGTGTAAAGAAATGCATTGAAATGTTTTCACCCCGCCGGGAATCGAACCTGGGCCCTACGTGTGTGAAGCAAGAGCTTTGCCAGCTAAGCCACAGGGTATACCTGAATAAACTTACTAAAAGAAGGAAGTTGAAAGTAAACATAGATAAGAGTAAGGTGATGAGAGAATCAGAGTTAGGTAAAGAAAAATTGGATGCCACATTATAGGGGGGGAGTATGGAAGAAGTAAATGTGTTCAGATATTTGGGAGTGGACATGTCAGCAGATGGGTACATGCATAAAAACGAGGTAAACCATACAATTGATGAAGAGATAAAGGCGGGTGGTGGAAAAATAAACACATAAGCAGTATAATGTGATCAATAAAGGATCACATTATACTGCTCATGTGTTTATTTTTCCATTGTGTCGGTATTTTATACCATTTATTTCCAAGTTGGGTGGTGCATTGAGGTATCTGTTGAGACAAAGAATGTTGGAAAAATAAACAAATAAGCAGTATAATGTGATCCTTTATTGACAATGTTTCACCCACGCAGTGGACTTTATCAAGTCATCAACAGATCTACCTGGATACAAAGTACATTCTCCACCTTGGTCAGGTGGAGAATGTTGGGTTAGGTGAAGAATGTTGGGTCAGGTGGAGAATGCTGGGTCAGGTGGAGAATGTTGGGTCAGGTGGAGAATGTTGGGTCAGGTGGAGAATGTTGGGTCAGGTGGAGAATGTTGGGTCAGGTGGAGAATGTTGGGTCAGGTGGAGAATGTTGGGTCAGGTGGAGAATGTTGGGTCAGGTGGAGAATGTTGGGTCAGGTGGAGAATGTGGGTCAGGTGGAGAATGTGGGGTCAGGTGGAGAATGTGGGGTCAGGTGGAGAATGTGGGGTCAGGTGGAGAATGTGGGGTCAGGTGGAGAATGTGGGGTCAGGTGGAGAATGTTGGGTCAGGTGGAGAATGCTGGGTCAGGTGGAGAATGTTGGGTCAGGTGGAGAATGCTGGGTCAGGTGGAGAATGTCGGGTCAGGTGGAGAATGCTGGGTCAGGTGGAGAATGTTGGGTCAGGTGGAGAACGCTGGGTCAGGTGGAGAATGCTGGGTCAGGTAGAGAATGCTGGGTCAGGTGGAGAACGCTGCATGTGACAATCTTATGAGTAGGGTGATAGTCTAGAACCTTGGGTAGCTTTAAAAAGGGATTGGATAAGTATATGAGTAGACCTACTGCAGTGTTCCTCCGCTCCTAAGTGTACTTATGTGGGATAGTGATGAAGAAGTTTCTCGGCAAGGGGTTCAGCTATGTTGTAGAAGCCGTTGTTCTGGTTGAAGTTGTTGGATATACAGATAAGTGATGATTCCAGGATTCTTCGGTATTGAGTGTTGTCTTCTCTGGCGATGAGTCTTGCGTTTCTGTAGTTGATTAAATGGTTGTGTGAATTTCGGTGTTGAACACAGGCATTTCTTGGGTCGTCAGATCTGCCTGTGTACTGGTGTTCTGAAATACGTGTCTGGAGGTCTCTGGATGTTTCGCCGACGTATAATTTGCTGCAGTCATTACAAGGGATTGTGTATACCCCTGCAGTGGATTGAAGCTTATCCTGTCTATTACTGGTAATGTCCTTGATGGTTGTGGATGTGGAGGTAGATACATGTACTCGGAATGAGGTATTGGAAAAGATGTTGGAAACGTGTTTGGCAATGGAGTTGGTGGGGAGGACTATGTATCTCTTCTCAGCAGTGTCTTCTCTGGGTGTGTTGAAGATGTTTAATGCCCGTCGTCTGCAGTCTCTAATAAAGTGATGAGGATAGTGAAGTTTAGAAAAAACTTGCTCAATAAGGGAGCATTCTTCCTTAAGGAACTGACTGCTGCAGATTCTGAGTGCGCGAAGGAAAAAGCCTATAATTACACCACGTTTAGTTTTGTTGTCGTGGTGAGAGTAGAAGTGGAGAAGATCGTGTTAATTGGTAGGTTTTTGATAGACTTTAAAACAAAGTTCATTGTCAGCTTTGCAGAGAAGAACATCAAAGAAAGGAAGAATGTTGTCGACTTCTTCTTCTAGTGTGAACTGGATTGATGGTTGAGCTTGTGTTGGAGAGCTTGAACATTGAAGCATCTGGGAGTTATGATGAGAATGTCGTCAACATAACGGAGCCAGGTGACAGAAGAGGGAATAATAGTGGAAAATTGCTCGGCTTCCAGATGTTCCATGTATAGGTTCGCCAGGATGGCACTAAGTGGCGAACCCATGGGTAGTCCAAAAAAGTCTGCTGAAAGAGGTGATTTTCGAAAGAGAAACACGTAAAGCCAACACATAGTTCAACAAGGTCGATGAAATCGCTGGCTGTAATACTTATCCAATCTCTTTTTAAAGCTACCCAAGGTTCTAGACTCTATCATCCTACTTGAAAGATCGTCACATGCAGCATTCTCCACCTGACTAAATCCTATAAATACTCATGTACTATTTATCCAGGTAGATCTATTTGTTACTTGATAAAGCCAACTGCGTGGGCGAAACGTTGTCAATAAAGGATCACATTATACTGCTTAAGTGTTTATAGTTCCATTGTGTCGGTATTTTATACCATTTATTTACACAAAGAATGTTATCCATAGAGGCACATAAAGGAATGTATGAGAGTATAGTGGTAGCAACACTTATATGTACTTGTGAAGCATTAGTTGTGAATGTTAAAGTGAGGAGAAGGTTGGAGGCAGTGGACATGTCTGAGGGCAATGTGTGGCTTAAATATTAAGAATTAGAATTTTATTTTGACATGATACGTAGTTGTATAAAAGAATTTAATAGTTGGGTGTACATGCCAAAAGCCCCTTTGTATGCAGAGCATTTCTGGCAAACTTAACCCTTTGGGGGTCGACAGGCCTTCTCAGGAAAGTGTTCCTGGGGTCGAAAATTTTTTGGAAAAAAAAAAAATTAATTTTTTCTTATGAAATGATAGAGAATCTTTTTCCGATCATAACGCCACCAAAATTATGAAATTTGATTGAAAACTAACGGAATTATGCTTTCGCGAAGTTAGCGGTAGCCATGACACTTACGCATCGGCGATTTTGCCCACTTTGAGCCCTATTTTCGACAAATTCCAATGTTTCAGTCTCCTAAAATTATAGCTATTTCGCTAGAACTCCATTTCTTCTATCGATTGAGTACAAGAAACCGCCTATTTACCAATTTCATCTACCCAAAATCGTGGTCAGAAAATGGCAATTTTCCAATTTCACACAAATTTCAAACGATGCCAATTTCAAAATAGGGTCCAGAGTAAACAAGGCAGACATTTCTGGCACTAAAATAACATGTTCTCTGTTCATTAGTCATGTCTCCAGGCCCCTGTTCCATTACTTTTGCTTTTCATTTTGAATTTTTATTCTCACAAAAAATAGAAGATTTACTGTTATGTATACAACTGCATCATTGTAAAAATGGTATAAATAGTATCAGAGCACTTGTGCATGAATATATGACTTGCCAGTTGATGTGTATTGAAGGCATGGTGTGATTTGTTTACTCTTGAACATCGTCAAAAATCGAACATTTTTGCTACTTTGAGCTCAATTTCAAGGTACTTGTCATTGTCATACCAATCAAAATCATCTCTATTTCTGTAATATATCTTCCATTCTATCAAATGAGACCAAGAAAACGAGAATACATCAATAAAAACCATACGAAAATCGACTGCAAAGTCGCTGTTTTAATCGAAAAAAACGGTCAGTTTTTTTTCTCTCATTATGCAGTGTGTACTGCAGGATTTTTTTTATACTGCACACACTGACCACACAGACCCATTCTTTCATATGTATGCCTACCAGACGTTTTCTGCTTAAATTGAGGCCGCTAGAATTTGGGCGTACTAGTACGGCACCAACCCCTGCTCGTAAAACGTACTAGTACGGCACCGACCCCCAAACGGTTAATATTAACTTAAGATTAGGAAGGCAATAACAGATTGTTATTTGCATATTGATGAGTTACAGTGAGTACAGTAATTACAGTTTTAAATTTAGCTTATAAAACTTATATATTTATGCAGAAAATTCGTAGTTTGGAGGTTAGGAAGTGTGGAGTTACTAAAAGTATTATTCAGAGAGCTGACGAAGGATTGTTGAGGTAGTTCGAACATTTAGAAAGGTTGGAGCAAAATAGGATAACTTGTAGGGTGCATAAATCTGTTGTGGAATGAAGGCAGGGTAGAGGTTGTCCTAGGAAAGGTTGGAGGGAGGGGGTAAAGGAGGTTTTGTGTGCAAGGGTGTTACAAAATGACGCGATATCTATTAGAAATAGACATCTCCAGTGAACACTAGAAAGGAATGCCCTTCTAGCATCCAGCCTGTTACTGGGCTTTTGCAACAAAGTCAGTATCCTGGTCCAGTTATCCGATATTATCAGTATCATCATAGGATCTCAACTGAGAGGATACTAACCAAAGAAATATATTTAAAATGTTTATTAACAAAGTTAGAATATCTAAGGTATCAAAGTACAGTGGACCCCCGCCTAATGAGCACCCCGGAAATCGTACAATTATGTAAGTATAATATTATAAGTGCTTGTGGAAGTGTATTTTTGGGGGTCTGAAATAGACTAACCTATGTGACATTATTTCTTAAGGAAGTAAATTTGTTCGGTAATGGCACTTGAGCAGGCTTCTGGAATGAATTTTGCTAGTTAGGCGGGGGTCCACTGTAAATCAAATTAAATATAATTTTTTTTTTTTCAACAAGTCGGCCGTCTCCCACCAAGGCAGGGTGTCCCAAAAAGAAAGAAAATCCCCAAAAAGAAAATACTTTCATTATCATTCAACACTTTCACCACACTCATACATAATCACTGTCTTTGCAGAGGCGCTCAGATACGACAGCTGAGAATAGTCCCTCCCAGCTGTCACTATCCCAGAGCCCTCCTTTAAAGTGAAGGCATTGTACTTCCCATTTCCAGGACTCAAGTCCAACTAAATCAATTAACTGGTTTCCATGAATCCCTTCACAAAATGTTACCCTGCTCACACTCCAACAGCTCGTCATGTCCCAAAAACCATTCGTCTCCATTCACTCCTATCTAACATGCTCACACATGCTTGCTGGAAGTCCAAGCCCCTCACCCACAAAACCTCCTTTACCCCCTCCCTCCAACCTTTTCTAGGACGACCCCTACCCCGCCTTCCTTCCCCTACAGATTTATACGCTCGCCAAGTCATTCTACTTTGATCCATTCTCTCTAAATGACCAAACCACCTTAACAACCCCTCTTCAGCCCTCTGACAAATACTTTTAGTAACTCCACACCTTCTCCTAATTTCCACATTTCGAATTTTCTGCATAATATTTACACCACACATTGCCCTTAGACAGGACATCTCCACTGCCTCCAGCCTCCTCCTCGCTGCAGCATTTGCAACCCATGCTTCACACCCATGTGAGGGTGTTGGTACCACTATACTTTCGTACATTCCCTTCTTTGCCTCCATGTATAACGTTTTTTGTCTCCACAGATACCTCAACGCACCACTCACCTTTTTTCCTTCATCAATTCTATGGTTAACCTCATCTTTCATAAACCCATCCGCTGACACGTCAACTCCCAAATATCTGAAAACATTTACTTCTTCCATAATCCCTCTCTCCAATGTGATATCCAATTTTTCTTTATTTAAATCGTTTGATACCCTCATCACCTTACTCTTATCTATGTTCACTTTCAACTTTCTACCTTTACACACCCTCCCAAACTCGTCCACTAACCTTTGCAACTTTTCTTTAGAATCTCCTATAAGCACAGTATCATCAGCAAAAAGTAACTGTGTCAACTCCAATTTTGCATTTAATTCCCCATAATTTAATCCCACCCCTCTCCGCAACACCTTAGCATTGACTTCTTTTACAACCCCATCTATAAATATATTAAACAACCATGGTGACATTACACATCCCTGTCTAAGACCTACTTTAACCAAGAAGTAATCTCCCTCTCTCCTACACACCCTAACCTGAGCCTCACTATCCTCATAAAAACTCTTTACAGCCTTCAGTAACTTACTACCTATTCCATACACTTGCAACATTTGCCACATTGCTCCCCTATCCACTATATCATATGCCTTTTCTAAATCCATAAATGCAATGAAAACTTCTCTACCTTTATCTCAATACTGTTCACATATATGCTTCACTGTAAACACTTGATCTACACATCCCCTACCCACTCTAAAGCCTCCTTGCTCATCTGCAATCCTACTCTCTGTCTTACCTCTAATTCTTTCAATAATAACCCTGCCATACACTTTACCTAGTATACTCAGTAAACTTATTCCCCTATAATTCTTACACTCTCTTTTATCCCCCTTCCCTTTATATAAAGGAACTATACATGCTCTCTGCCAATCCCTAGGTACCTTTCCCCCCGCTTTTAACATTTCTCTCATGATCCCGTCAGTTCCAGGTGCTTTACCCCCTTTCATTCTATGTAATGCCTCAAGCACCTCCCCCACACTCACATCCTGCTCTTCTTCACTCCTAAACGATGTTGTACCTCCCTGGCCAGTACATGAAATTACTGTCTCCCTTTTTTCATTGACATTTAAAAGTTCCTCAAAATACAGTATTCCCACCATCTACCCAATACCTCCAGCTCCCCATCTACTAACTCCCCTACTCTGTTTTTAACTGACAAATCCATTCGTTCCCTAGGCTTTCTTACCTTGTTTGTCTCACTCTAAAAATTTTTCCTGTTTTTAGCAAAATTTCTTGACACCCTCTCCCATTCTTTCATCTGCTCTTCTTTTGCACTCTCTTCACCTTTCTTTTACTCTCCATATACTCTGCTCTTCTATTAACACTTCTGTTTTGTAAAAACCTCTCATAAGCTACCTTTTTCTCTTTTATCACACCCTTTACTTCTTCATTCCACCACTCACTCCTTTTTCCTCCTGCACCCACCCTCCTATAGCCACAAACTTCTGCCCCACATTCTAATACTGCATTTTTAAAACTATCCCAACTCTTCAACTTTTCTGCCAATAGTTGCTTATATCTCACCCTAACTTCCTCCTCCCTTAGTTTATACACTTTTACCTCTCTCTTACTTGCTGTTGCCATTTTCTTTTTGTCCCATCTACCTTTTACTCTAACTGTAGCTACAACTAAATAATGATCCGATATATCTGTTGCCCCTCTATAAACATGTACATCCTGAAGCCTACCCATCAACCTTTTATCCACCAATACATAAGCTAACAAACTACTTTCCTTACGTGCTATATCATACCTTGTATACTAATTTATCCTCTTTTTCATAAAATATGTATTACTTATTACCAAACCCCTTTCTACACATAGCTCAATTAATGGTTCCCCATTTACATTTTCCCCTGGCACCCCAAATTTACCTACTACTCCCTCCACAACATTTTTACCCACTTTAGCATTAAGATCCCCAACCACAATTACTCTCTCATTTGGTTCAAAACTCCCCACACACTCACTCAACATTTCCCAAAATCTCTCTCTCTCTCCTCTATACTTCTCTCTTCTCCAGGTGCATAAACACTTACTGTAACCCACTTTTCACATCCATCCTTTATTTTACTCCACATAATCCTTGAATTTATACATTTATATTCCTTCTTTACCTGCCATAACTGATTATTCATCATTATTGCCACTCCTTCTTTAGCTCTAACTATTTGAAACCCCTGACCTAATTACATTTATTTCTCCCCACTGAAACTCTTCTACCCCCTTCAGCTTTGTCTCACTTAAAGCCAGGACATTCAGCTTCTTTTCATTCATAACATCTACAATCATCTCTTTCTTATTATTCGCACAACATCCACGCACATTCAAACATCCCACTTTGACGGTTTTCTTCTTTTTCTTTTTAGTAAGTTATACAGGAAAAGGGGTTACTAGCCCATTGTTCCCGGCATTTTAGTTGACTTTACAACACGCATGGCTTAAGGAGGAAAGATTCTTATTCCACTTCCCCATGGATATGAAAGGAAAAGCAATAAGAACAAGAACTATTAAGATAAAATCAAAGAAAATTGGATGAGTGTGTATACATAAACGTGTACATGTATGTGTAGCGTGACCTAAGTGTAAGTAGAAGTGTCAAGACGTACCTGAAATCTTGCGTGTTTATGAGACAGAAAAAGGACAGCAGCAATCCTACCATCATGTAAAAGAAATACAGGTTTTCGTTTTACACTCACTTGGCAGGACAGTAGTACCTCCCTGGGTGGTTGCTCCTACACTTCTCTCATAAACTATATTATTGTGCTGAAGGCACATATATCTTAATGGCTCTTATGTACCATCTGGTACATAAGATACCATCTGGTACATAAGATACAGTGGACCCCCGAGTAACGAAAAAACTTCATTCCAGAAGCCTGCTCAAGTGCCATTACCGAACAAATTTACTCCTTTAAGGAATAATGTCACATAGATTAGTCTATTTCAGACACCCGAAAATACACTTCCACAAGCACTTACAATATTATACTTACATAATTGTACGATTTCCTGGGTTTTTGTTACTCGGGGGTCCACTGTATATACAAATACATGTATGTGTGTGTATGTGTGCTCCAGGTAACTCGTTATGCCTCTTAACCCTTTCAGGGTTATGGTCGTACAAGTACGTTTTACACACTGTGGTTATTGACGTACTAGTATGACTAAATTCTAGCGCCCTCAAATCAAGCAGAAACAGGCTGTTAGGCCTGGATGTGATAGAATGGGTCTGTGCGGTCAGTGTGCACAGTATAAAAAAAATCCTGCACCACACAGTGCATAATGAGGAAAAAAAAAAAACTGTGTTTTTGGTTTAAAACAGTGACTTTGCAGTCGATTTTCGTATGGTATTTATGCTTGTATTCTCGTTTCTTAGTCTCATTTCATAGAATAGATGATATATTACAGAAATAGAGATAATTTTGACTGGTTTCACGATGACAAGTACCTTGAAACTTAGCGCAAAGTAGCGAAAATGTTCGATTTTGGCCGATGTTCAAGAGTAAACAAATCACACCATGCGTCCAATACACATCAACTGGAGAGTCTAATATTCTTGCACAAGTGCGCTGATATTATTTATACCATTTTTACAATGATGCAGTTGTATACATAGCATTAAATCTTCTATTTTTTGTGAGAATAAAAATTCAAAATGGAAAGCAAAAGTAATGTAAGAGGGGCCTGGAGACGTGACTAATGAACAGAGAAGATGTTATTTTAGTGCCAGGAATGTCTGCCTTGTTTATTATGGACCCTATTTTGAAATTGGCATCGTTTGAAATTTGTGTGAAATTGGCCAAATTGCCATTTTCTGACCACTATTTTGGGTAGTTGAAATTGGTAAATAGGCAGTTTCTTGTACTCAATCGATAGAAGAAATGGAGTTCTAGTAGAATAGCTATAATTTTAGTAGACTGAAACATTGGAATTTGCGAAAAATAGGGCTCAAATTGGGCGAAATCGCCGATGCGTAAATGTCATGGATACCGCTAACTTCGCGAAAGCATAATTCCGTTAGTTTTCGATGAAATTTCATAATATTTGTGGCATTATGATCGTAAAAACATTCTCTATGATTTCATAAGAATTTTTTTTTTTTTTTAAATTCATGGACCCTGAGAACGAGTTTCAGAGAGACCCCTTGGACCCCCAAATGGTTAAGACTCGACTCGACTAGTGACCGACTGAACGTCTTCTCATAAGCTAGCTTCTCTAATAAACAGAACAGCTTGATTGAACCGTAAAATGACCAATTTGCCGAACAGTAATATAACAAGCAACAGCAACACAGCGTCAGGAACAAGGAGATAGAAAACGACCCTAACTGGGGACCATCAGCAGATCCTCCATAATAGTTCCAAAACTCCCTTATTACTGAATCTAGGTTCAGCATAACCAAAATCCCCGACTGTGATGGTGCACAGATGCCCTAACGAATTAGGTCAAGAGCTATAGCTAGAGAGCTGAGTTATCCCAGAGTGTCAATGTGACACACAACCCAGTAAAACGTCGAAATCACTAAGTCTAGGCTATTCTCTGTGAACAGAGTTACACAGAGTCCAGAGAAGTATGTGTCGTCTCACCACCGAACACATACTCTACCAAACAGAGTCTAAATAACGAGATAACAAGCAGAGACAAGAGCAAGGTGTTGTCTCAACGAGGGTCAGCAGAGCAGAGAGGAGGAGTCAGGAGAAACAGTCTCCAACTCAGGTGGGATCACGCCACCGACTGACTCCCAGCAACTCCAGAAGCCGGCAGTCTAACAAGCGAAGTGCTGTTAGCGAGGTAGTTTGCCAACTCCAGGGCAGCTACTCGACACTCTCGAACATATGAGCACAATAGTGTACATGTTACAGCCTACCTATTAAAATAGCTAAGTCAAATATAATAATATAAAGCAAGATATGAACGATTTAGCTATTATCGAAAATATCAGCAATATAAAATTATAGAAAATGGAAATATATACATACATAATAACACAATATAAATTGTGGCCCATTCTGGGGTCACAATAAAGGGGCTTGAACATAAAGCAGGCATCTGTGAGCGTCTTAGGAGTAAGTGGAGACAAATGGTTTTTGGGACTTGACAAACTGTTGGAGTGTGAACAAGATAATAGTTTGTGAAGGGATTCAGAGAAACTGGTTAGCCGGACTTGAGTCCTAGGAAGTAAGTTTATTCAGGAATACACAAATACAGTTACATAGATTATCATACATAGCAGCATATGTGTAGAGAACCTAGGATAACCCATAACCCTTGTGGTTTAGCGCTGCTTTTGATTATAATAATAATAATAATAGGATAATGTGAAGGCTATTACTCAGACTCCTCTTCAAGGGGGGCTCCTTGGCGTGGTGAAGAGGCTCTTGGTCTGAGGAATTAGACCTTTTGGTCTTCTTCCTCAGACCGAACCTAATTACCCCCCAATCCCCCTCCCCTATCCCATCTTCATCCTCCCTTTTTCCCTTTACCTCCCCTTCTTCCTTCCCAGTTTTACCCTGGGAGCTTCTCTCCTCAGGCATTCTAGTTCCTAGGTAGGGGGAAGGGTATCGTGGTCCATCCCATTCCGTTGAGGTCCTTGGCGGTGGTGTAGTTTGCCGTGGAATCTGGATCGCCTGGGGATGTCCCGATCCCTCTCCGGTCACCCGGGGGGTGGCCTTGGGTATCTTTCGGGCGACGGGTGTATCTCTGGAGGCTACCTTTCGGATCCAGGGGGTGGTGGCCGAAGGCGGTATGCTTTGTGGCGGATATCCGGCCGCCCTCTCTTTTGTCCGCCGAGGTGGCTCGGTGGATGTGAGGTTGCTATCCTGGATAGCTGGTTTACTGGCATGAAGGGTAGGGTATGGCACGGGTTCCATGCAGCATCTGCACTACTTGCGGTGTTGAGGTCCTCTTGGGCGCGGAGGGGGATTTACGCTCCCTTTCATTCCTCCACGTTTCCCCCTTTTTTTTTAGCCTTTTTTTTATTTTTATTTTATTTTCTTTCTTTTTTTTTCTTAAAAATAAAAAGAAAGAAGTAACCTAACCATGGCTGACCCAATCCATGAACCCACTACCCCCGGGCCCCTTCCTGATACCGCACACAGTACTGACACTGCCTCGTTAACGGACAACTCTTTGGACATCTCTCATGCCCCTGTACCTCTTGCTGGTGCCGGTTCGTCACCTGCTACAGGTACCGGGGTTCTGACCGGCCCTTTTGACATATCTGACCTTCGCTCTTCTCTGACCTTGATTCCGGCTTCTCCCTCGACGGTGCGGCAATTTTCGAATCGCTCGCCCGTCTCCCATCGGACCACCCCAGGTCCCACACCCAAACGACCAAGACCCTTACATGACGATTCGACTCTTCTCGTTCATCTCAGAAACGACTAGCATGTCGCGCACTCCCCTCGTCCTTCGCCTAAACCTCAGCGTCCCCCTCCTCATAAGCCCGGCAAAAAATCCCTATTGCCGGGTTCTTCATCTCCGAATAGTTCTGTAACGTGTGTGGATGTTCATCCTCCTCCTCGTTCAATATCTTCATCCCTATCCCCTCTTAAGTTCCTTCGCCGACTGTCCCTCCCCAGGCCACTTCCACTCCTTCGCCATGTAGGCAAAGATATCTCTTTTCACACTCTCAAGAGCGGCACTCGCATCATCACGGTCCAGAATGCTGGCCAAGCTCGCGATCTTTCCCTTCTTACGACAATAGATACTATTCCTATCACTATTGACAAGGATCATTCTCTTAATTATTGTAGTGGTACTGTCATTTTACCTTACACCATTGTCCCACTGAATTTCCAGACATGTGGTGAAGACATTTTGGAGCAACTTGAGCTCCAAGAACTCCCTATCCTTAAGGTTGACACTTTTGTCCTTCCTGCCAATAAGCGAAGACGTTATCCTTGCAATATAGCTCGTTTAACGTTTGACTGCCGTGAACTCCCACCTTCGGTCTACATTGCAGGTCAACGTTTACAAGTTCGAAAGGTGACCCCTACACCACAGCAGTGTAGAAACTGCTGGCGTTTTGGTCATCCTGCGAAATATTGCAGGACGATGTCCGAATGACCAGTCGTTGGTGCCGACGACCATGCCAGTCCTTCTTGTACTTTACCTCCCTCTTGCCTTAACTGTCATGAGGCACATCCATTGTACTCTCGCCGTTGTCAGGTTTACCTGAATGAGCGGGAAATCCGTTGTCTCAAAGAGGCGGAAGGCTTCTCATATTCTATGGCCGTCTCTCATCTACGCCTACAAGGGAGACTTCCTCGTATTTCTTATTCTCGCATTGCTAAAAGTCGCCCCACTTCGGGGGTCCTAACTTCCTTGACTTCCTCTGTGGTTACATCATCCTCAGTCACCCCTGTCTCGAATCCTTTTGATGTTCTTGGCTCCGAGGTCCCTTCCTCGGCATCCCATACTGTCCACACTTCTTCCTCTACTCACTCGCACAGTTCTGAGTCTCCATGCCCTCGTCCTTCGCCTAAACCTCAGCGCCCCCCTCCTCATAAGCCCGGCAAAAAATCCCTATTGCCGGGTTCTTCATCTCCGAATAGTTTTGTAACGTGTATGGAGGTTCATCCTCCTCCTCGTTCAATATCTTCATCCCTATCCCCTCTTAAGTTCCTTTCCCGACTGTCCCCTCCCCAGGCCACTTCCACTCCTGTCCCCTCCCAAACCCCTTCGCCAGTTTCCTCTTCCATCTCCTCGCCCTCTACTTTAGTACAGTCTATAGTCTCCCCGATGGTAGCTCACTCTCCTTCCATTTCTAATGTAGTCCCACATTCTGCATCTTTGTCTTCCAAAAATCTGGAAGCTATCGCAGAATTTATTGCAGAGTCTGGAACGTTGATGGACACCGCTCCACCTTCTGTTCCTCCTCCTCTCTCTTCTCCGTCTACACCCCTTCTTCCTTCCCTGCGTCCCACTCCTTCTCTGATTACGAAGCTTCCACTGCCTCCACACGTGGACTTTTCTAACCCTAGTCCATAGATACCTCTAACTTCGACTTCTATCTTTCTCTCTATAAATCATGGCTTATTTGCAGTGGAATATCCGAGGCCTCAGGGGTAACCGGGGTGAGCTTCAGGTGTTGCTCTCCCAGTTTTCCCCTGTTGGTGTCTGTTTGAAAGAACCCAAATTGCAATCCTCTGTTGTCCGGCCCTTTTCAGGCTATGATTTGTTATATTCATCGGATCCTTTTTCCGATGGAACCTTTAACGAAAGTGCTCTTCTTATAAGCACTGGTGTTCCATACCGTCACCTCTATGTTCATTCTTCTCTGCATTACACCGCAGCCCGTATCCACTTGAATAAGTGGTATACACTCTGTTCTTTATATCTCTCCCCTTCACGAGCATTGTCTATCCCAGATGCTGATTTTCTGGTTTCTTCCTTGCCGCCACCCCTTTTATTACTTGGCGATTTTAACGCACACCATTTTCTCTGGGGAGGGTCGCACTGTGACTCCCATGGCGTTCAGTTGGAGGCATTTCTTGCTTTTCTCCCCCTCCATGTTTTAACCCTTTCGGGGTTTTGGTCGTACTAGTACGTCTTACACACTGGGGTTATTGACGTACTAGTACGCCTAAATTCTAGCGCCCTCAAATCAAGCAGAAACAGGCTGTTAGGCTTAGATGTGATAGAATGGGTCTGTGCGGTCAGTGTGCGCAGTATAAAAAAATTCCTGCACCACACAGTGCATAATGAGGAAAAAAAAAACTCTGACTGTGTTTTTGGTTTAAAACAGCGACTTTGCAGTCTATTTTCGTATGGTATTTATTGTTGTATTCTCGTTTCCTTGTTCTCATTTGATAGAATGGAAGATATATTACAGAAATAGAGATGATTTTGATTGGTTTGACAATAACAAGTACCTTGAAATTGAGCTCAAAGTAGCGAAAATGTTCGATTTTTGACGATGTTCAAGAGTAAACAAATCACACCATGCGTCCAATACACATCAACTGTCGAGTCTAATATTCATGCACAAGTGCTCTGATATTATTTATACCATTTTTACAATGATGCAGCTGTATACATAACAATAAATCTTCTATTTTTTTGTGAGAATAAAAATTCAAAATGGAAAGCAAAAGTAATGTAAGAGGGGCCTGGAGACGTGACTAATGAACAGAGAAGATGATATTTTAGTGCCAGGAATGTCTGTCTTGTTTATTATGGATCCTATTTTGAAATTGGCATCGTTTGAAATTTGTGTGAAATTGGCCAAACTGCCATTTTCTGACCACTATTTTGGGTAGTTAAAATTGGTAAATAGGCGTTTTTTTTTGTACTCAATCGATAGAAGAAATGGAGTTCTAGCAAAATAGCTATAATTTTAGTAGACTGAAACATTGGAATGTGCCGAAAATAGGGCTCAAAGTGGGCGAAATCGCGGATGCGTAAGTGTCATGGCTACCGCTAACTTCGCGAAAGTATAATTCCGTTAGTTTTTGATCAAATTTCATAATTTTTGTGGCGTTATGATCGGAAAAAAATTCTCTATCATTCCATAAGAAAAAATAATTTTTTTTTTTTAATTCGTGGACCCTGAGAACGAGTTTCAGAGACCCCCCTTGGACCCCCAAAAGGTTAAATATGGGTACTCCTACCCATTTTGATCCCCGAACTCATTCTTTCTCCTGCATCGATCTTTCCATCTGCTCTTCATCAACTGTCCTTGACTTCACCTGGTCTGTCCTCCCGGACTTACATGATAGCGATCATTTCCCAATCATCCTTAAGTCCCCTTCGTATTCTCCTCCTCCTTGTAGCCCACGCTGACAGTTTGACCGGGCGAAATGGGACCTTTATGCACATCTTACTTCCTTGCATGAGTTTCCTTCCTCGTCCTCCATTGATGAGGTTTTACATCTCTTTTCGTCTTCCGTCTTCACGGCAGCTTCACATTCTATCTCCCAAACCTCGAGCAAGCATTCTCAGAACTGCGTGCCTTGGTGGTCTCCTGCTTGTGCTCAGGCAGTACGTTTGAAACACGCTGCGTTGGGCAGGTATCGGTATAACAGAACCACAGAGAGACTCCTTGAATTTAAGCAGAAGAGAGCAATTGCTCGCCGCGTCATACGTGACTCTAAATACACTTGCTGGCGAGATTACGTTTCTACGGTCACTTCAGCTTCCTCAATGAGTGCAGTCTGGAAGAAAGTGCGGAAATTGAGTGGTAAATTCTCCCCCGACCCGGCTCCTGTTCTTCAGGTTGCCGGTGTCGATATAGCACACCCTCTTGCCGTTGCCACTGAAATTGGTAATCATCTGGTCCGCATTTCTCAGGGGCTCCATCAATGCCTCTCGTTTTTTTCTTCTAAGTCTGCCAGCGAGTTAAAGCCCTTAGATTTTTCTTCTCTCCGAGAAGAATCTTATAATGTGCCTTTTACCCTTCAAGAACTGGAGGCAACACTCTCTGCTTGCCGATCATCGGCAGCTGGGCCAGACGGCATACATATTCGTATGCTACAGCATTTACATCAGTCTGCTCTTACTGTCCTCTTACGACTCTTTAATCTTATATGGTCGCAAGGAGTTATTCCCCAACTGTGGAAGTCTGCTATTGTTCTCCTTTTCGCAAACCGGGTACTACAGGACATGATACCTCCCACTACCGTCCCATCGCTCTTACCAGTTTGCAGGTGTTGAGCGTCCTAGTTAATAG